>JZKD02S1673699.1:46586-58923 GCA_000966675.3 Picea glauca | reverse complement strand
AATGTACAGAGACTATAAAAATACAGAGTGAAAGACTCGCTAGAATGGTGGCAGCTTATCTCTGAGAAGAGATGTGACGGCTACTTGCATTCACAAGAAGATGATTACAATGAGGATCTGAAGGCCCTTTTACAATAAATGGGAATGCAAAAATTCCTAGACATCCAAAAAACTAACCGTAGGAGATGAAGCACCAAAAGTCATGTGGGCCCCATTTGGGTAAGTTAGTACATCAACTTCTCAGGGCCGTAACTTTTGCATATGATCTCTGTTTTAGGCGTATGATAGCTCATTGGAAAGGTATCATCGAGGAGATTCATTTTGGGGGCTCAATCATGAATTTGGCTATCATTGTGAACCTCTATCTCTAAAAACCTTCATTTAGTCCCTCAAAATGGCCCTGGAAGTTAAAACCTGCTAAAAATAGTAAATTGCCAGAAAGTTGTTTTGAGCCAGTTGGAAAAGGTGGGTGACCATCAATATCCACCTGGATCAAGATCCCTTGCCAACTGACGGTCTAGATTAAGTCGTGATTCTTCGTTGAGATCCTGGAGAAGACTCCTCTCATGATTCTAGTGGTCGAAACTCAAATTCCATTTGACCAAAATCAACGGCCTACGATGAGCAAGATCTAACGGTCCTGATGGATCCTCGGCTTTCATGATTCAGGGATTGGGAAACCAATTCTAATCCCTTTCCTCTCGACTTACGATCCCCTAAATCCTAAAATGAACCAACGTCCCAGATCTGATTTCAATCCACGACCTCTATCACTCCTGAGCTTTCATACGTTAAGTAACTCCTACCACTATCTCCCTTGCATATTTTCTTGATCAGAGGGATCTCGGTGAATTGGGACTTCTCCCTCAAAGTTCTACATCATTCATTCGGGGTTCGATGATCCTCCAGAAATTCTCCCCGTCGTTAATTTGTTTTCCCTTAGAGTTTTACGCGACCTTGATCTTCCCTTTCCTTCGAGTTATTCAAAGGCTCTAACCCTCCTGATCTTAGATTTCTTTATTGGCTTCTGGATTCAAAGAATCCCTACGCACATACTTAGCATGTTTCCACAATAACCTTCAGTTATACATGATATTAGTTTTATGCACTCTTCGCAACAGATTTTCTCCAACCACTCTGTGGGAGTGAAGAATTTTGATTCATCCTTTGGCCTGCACACTCATTGCATGGCTATGTGCTTCACTCACACTTTTTCTAGTATAAGAACAACATTCTCCCTCCTAAGTTTTCTGAGATAAAACTCAGAACCCTGTCGATGCACTCTATGCGAACTCTCCACTACACGCTTTGCAGGAGTTCTCAGGAAGAGAAACAATTAAAACTCATACTTATGCTTACATAGGTTTCATACACTCATCATAGAATCATGAACATAAACACATCATTAAACCAAATGCATAATAGAGAAAATGTAAGCAAATTGTAACCTGCCATTTAAAAGATATACACAGTATTCATCACAACACACAGAACTTGGATCAAAGCTTTCTTATATTAATCCAAAGGCTTTTGTACATAAGTTCTAAAAAATATATGCTTATACAATCTACCATCTCAGGATTTTCTTCTCTACCCGCTTGTTCTTGCAACTAAAAAAAGGTTTTTTCTAATACAAGTGAGGGTGTCTTTTTACCCATTTTCCCTCCTACAGTTCTAGCTATCTAATCAAGATTAAAAACTACCTACTTTACATTCAATACAAATAAATGCCTCCATATCCAATAGATGAGAGCAACGCTCATGATCTGTTTTACAATCTCCAAAACATAAATGCAAATACATCTCCCTAGCTATTACATAAATGCTCCTTTCATTCAAATTCAAAACATTCTTCAAAATGTGCGCTGGTGCATTTCCAACTATCTTCCACCTTTTGCGCTTGCTCACAATGCTACTGCATCAATAACGAAAGTTGAGACCAGGGAAGAATTGGAAATATCTTGGAAGACATTGGTCCAAGAATAAGAAAGAGAAATCCTTCGTAGACAGAGGAGATATGAGTGACAAGACCGAAGAAATGAAAGGCAAACTCAAAGAGCATAAGGAAAAGGTCGGAATTGAAGTTGGATGGATACCATGGATCCATTACCAGAAGTAAAAGAAACAAAATTTGTATTCTAAGAAGTGGAAGACATATTCCCATAAATATCTCTGGGCATGGCAGGAAGAAATGAACAACCACGAAGAGAGCCTCATGAAGAAAGACAAGGAGGTGGAGGAGATGGTGGAAGAAATCAAGAATACATAATATTTGGAAACGGAAGAAGAGTAAGAGATTCACCCTTAAATATTCAAGGTGAGAAACATGACCTCCATGTTCTCCCTAAGGGTACTTTGAAAGAATTTCCTAAAGATGGAACAATTGATGCAAAAAGACACCTTAATTTATTTATTGATGTTTGTGATTTTCACCGTGTTGAATATGACGATGTGATGGTAAGGTTATTTCTTCTAACCTTATTAGGACGAGCCTATGAATGGTATACAACATTACCCACTAGGTCAATTGGCTCATTTAACGACCTTGAATCCATGTTCCTTACTATGTTTTCTCCTCCAATTGCATATCATACCCTTCTCAATAATTTCACCCATATTGGTTTGAGGAAGAATGAGAGAATATGAGATTTGAATCTCGGGTTCAATAAAAATTTGAGTAGGATTCCAAAAGATAAAAGACTTAATGACCCAATGATACTTGGTTTTTATAAGAATGAAATGCCCCCTAATGTAAAATATGCTATCAAAACATCCCAGATGGATACCTTAGAGGAAGCAATGATTAAGGCCACTGAGATGGAATAAATTATGATTAAGACATGTGTTGACCCCGATATTATCCTGGAAAACATACAGAGGCAGTTGGGAGGCCTAAATATTGATGATCAAGGATCCTCTAACTCAAGAAAGAACGAAGAGAAGAAATTGCGACCGATCCAAAATCAAACAATTGGAGGAGGATTTTTTAAGGGAACCATACTAGATGTGAAGGTAGACCCTGTTGTGGCAAAAGACACTAAGAAAAGAATTGAAATTGCACAAATGAATAGAACCACCAGGAAAATGAAAAATGAGATAACCATATTAATAGGGGGGGTAATTATGTAGAAAATACAAGAATGTCGGTCCAAGAGAAAAGAAGGAACCCTCCCCAAGAAAACAGAGTGAGGTTTGAAAACACTAATAATCCGCAAAGACAAAGGGTTCCCAGGAAATCGATCCCAAATGCAACTGTTTTGGATGATGTATATGATGACCAAATGTTTGAGAAAGGGAATGATTATTTACCTGATGAAAGTCCTAAAATTGTACAAATGGATGAATTCGAGACATCCATGTATATATTTGAATAAGGCAACGATGACCCTGACTCACAAGAGAATGTTTCCCAGACATAAGCGTTTGTAAATAAATCCAAGAATAAAAATGATTCTGGAAAGGAAAAGGAAAAAAGATAAAGAAAAGGTGAATGAGAAAAAGGAAAATGAAAATGTGATAGATAGCACTAGAAGCAAGAAGCAACACCTGATGTCAAACCCTACCCAGATGAAATACAATGTTGTAGAGGACTTGAGTAAGCTAAGGATAACTCTTTGTTTTACAGAAGTGGTAAAGATTCCTCAACAAAGGGAAAATATTTTGAGATTGTTGGATGATCCATTTGGTGGAATGGAGGCTATTGTTATAAATCCAAAACAAAGCCAGGACACATCAACCATCAAGTTGAGAGGTAAAATCCCACATTTTTATATTTCAATTGAAAATCATGATGTTGCACTTCATAATTGTTTAGTTGACACTAGCRCSACCAATAATATTATRCCACTGGAAGTCATGGAGGCATTGGGAATGAGTTTCACCAAATATTATGAGACTRGTGAAAGTATATATGAAATTGATTCCAAGCAAGTGCCAGCTTATGAAGAAATCAAATATATTTATGCTTAGATCAYGACGACTCCCCATATTATTACATTTTTCAATATTKTTGTGGTAKACCTTCCTCCTGCATATGGATTTGWTTTAGGAACATATTGGTCATCTATGATTGGGGGATACCWAATGAACGATGTAAGATGCATGATGTTTCCAAATAAAAAAGGAGAAATKATTAAGGWYCATCGTGAACCCAGAAGACCCTTTTCTTTCAAAAATAAGGATAATGAACTMATGGAATATTATATAGACATTGGGATCARAAACTATTTTATCCTAAACATGGAGAAAATTCAAGATATGGAGAATCAAAAGCATCAATTTGAAGTTTATTGGAGGATTTCATTTGATGGAACTTGCTCAAGTTCCAGGATTGGATTTGGAATTGTCCCTGTAAACCCATGAAAGATTGTGCATCCACATGCTATCAGACTTGAATTTGCATGTACCAATAATGAGGCAGAATGCGAAGCTTTGATTTAGGGAATGATTTTCGCACAATAAATGAAGATAGAACATCTAATTGTGACAGGTGACTCTGATTTGGTAATAAATCAAGTTACCCATAGATATAAGATTAAAAAAGAAAGACTCAAGTTATAGTTCAAAAGAGTTAATGAATTGATGAAATCCTTTAACTCTTTCAACATTTATTTTGTCACGAGGGGAAAAAATCAGAAGGCAGATTCATTAGATTTGGCATCCTCACTGTCAAACATAGATGATGTTCAAAGCAAAACATATTTTCAAGTAAAAAGAATATTCTGACCTTTTGTACCTGATAATCAAGAGTATTTACAAGTATTTGAGAATGATGAAGAATTGGAATTTTTTTTATGAATGATGATGAAGAGGACGACAATCACATAATTGTTGTCCCGAGGAATCATTTTCAATCTGAGTCTCTTTTAACAAAAAAATATCATGCTAAAAACCTCCTGGAAGAATCTTTGCTCCAAAAGGTCCAAGAAACAAGAAAAATTAATATTGGAACTGATAATTCCCCAAAATACGTCAATTTGGGAGTTGATTGCACAATTGATGAATTTGATCAATATGTCGCATTATTTAAATAATATCTTGAAGTGTTCACATGGAGTTATGATGATTTGAAGGCATATGATAAAACAATATTTCAACATATTATTCCCTTGAGATAAGGGGCAAATCCTATCAAGCAAAAGATAAGGATAATGAACCCCAAATTAAAACCACTGGTAAAGGTTGAATTGGAGAAATTAAAGAAGGCTGGAATAATATACCCCATTAGACATTTTTATTGGCTTTCAAACCCTGTGATAGTAAGAAAAAAGACTGGGGATATCCGGATGTGTGTAGATTCTAGGGATCTTAACAAATCAAGCATAAAGGATAATTATCCTTTGCCTAATATGGAGTTTCTTCTCCAACAAGTCACAGGATCAACCTGGATGTCCATGTTAGATGGTTTTTATGGGTATAATCAAGTCTTAGTTGTTGAAGAAGACAAAGAAAATAAAAATTTCATAACACCTTGGGAGACATGTGTTAGAATATGAAAGATGTGTGCTTGTTTTACCATTGACAATACCCTTGTCACCCAACCACAGGTCGAAGCCACCATAGGTTGAATCCACCCTCCAAGCACCTTAACCTTGACAAAGAATCATTCAGGAAGAAAACCCTAGGCTAGATATCCAAACAAAGGGTAGTGCACCTTTCCCCGAGGATAGTGAACCAACAAGAGCTGATCAGATAGTCCAAACCCTAGACAAGAGATAGTTCAAGCCAAACGTGATCTGCTAGTTGCATCAGCTGCAATGGCAGCTCTCCTCAAACCTGCACATAAAAATGGGTACTACAGTGTGCACAAGACTGGACACTACAATTCTGAGATTGCCTGCCAGAATGAGAACTGGCCTCCTATATTTATACTAATTCTGGCTAACTTCCAGGGCCGACTTCTCATTCAAGGTATCTATATATTCTGTATATAATATTATTTCTAGTCGACTTCTTCTTTTGGAGGCTAATAACCTAATATAAATTATCTTCTTGAGCTAACAAGTCTTCTAGGGTTATTATCCAACTCATTAGGGTTTATTCTTGCTTCCCAGAGTATTCTATCCTTGTCAGGTTTATAAGTGGAGGTAAATACCTCCTGCAGCTACCATAATATCAACACTCCCTCCTAGCTAGGGAGGTATTACAGGTAATGGTCTTTGAGAAAAAAACATACCATTCACCCGGTAGCATCAACATAGTTATATAGACTAGATCATGAGCACCATCATCATCATCAGCTGCATCATATCTCGAAACCATACTCTATATGAGTAATCGGACATGATTCTCACTCCACAGAGTGATACAAGATCCATTCTTCTAATCTATAAGAGTAAATGTTCTAAACCATTTTCTGTCTGGAAAATATATGTTCATCATTTATTTGGCTGATAATTATTTCAAATAAACTGCTTGATAGTCTTCAAGGCAATCAGAAAAAAATAGAACACAATTGTGTCTATCCATAGTAGTACATAACTACAATCTAGTAGTACACTAACACACCAAGTAGAAAAAAAGTACTTGATCAGTAACGTATAGTCACGAACAGTGGAACACATCCACCACAGTAGCATACATCTATTGTCATACAATCTTCATAACAATCATCTGATATCAACCTGCACGGAAACAATGTTATGATATAAACCGAATCATCTAGGCCAATATTTCACTCATGTATGTGAGATATAAAATAGTATCTACCCTCGGAGTAGAACAATGATATATCTGGACTATTCGTCTCAAGCAAGGAATAGTAATTGTCCTGTCTTCTGAACCTTGACCATTCCCCACCCTGGGCCATTCTTCCTACATTAATCAAAGTGCACCCTGGAGAGAATGTATAAACCCTAAGGAATGTCTATCCCCAATTGTTGAGCCTGGACCATTCCCCACCTTGGGGCATTCCTCCTACACTAATCAATGTGAACTCTGGAGAGAATGTATAAACCCTAAGGAACGATTTTCCAAACCATTTCCTCGGTTAACCACAAGAGGAAAAGACTGTCATGTACCAACCTCCAAAACGGACCCTTCCTCGTGTTAACCGCAATGAGAAATCATTGTCCAGTGAGGCGGGCTAGTCTTCTTGAGTAACCCTCAAGAATAGAGGCTTCCCTGGACCACTCCCCATGTTAACAACAATGGGAAGTCATTGTCTATGATACATCAGCAATCTGGACCATTTCCCATGTTAACCACAATGGGAAATCACTGTCCGTCAGAAATCTCAATCCACTTTCTGAACAGGAAAGAATCTGTCCAAGCTGGACTATTTTTCAATGAATGTCTTCAATAATATTTTTAGTGCTCCCTCCCAACCTAGGAGTCATCTCTTCATTTTTCAATAAGGAATTCGTCTCCATGAGCTCCAGCTTGAGTATGCAAACTCTTTCATCTTTTACCAAAATGTCTGCTCATCTACTCATCTATGGAGATATGTATTGGAGAACCTCTTTCTCCTTTCTGGACTTCATCACGGATAATGTAATGCTTGATTTCAAATGTACTTTAGTCTGGAACACTAATTTTCTGTGAAGGCTTCATGTAGCTCTGAAAATAAGAGTATATCATTGTTGAAAAACTAGAACATATCCATGTGGCACTTATTCTGTCATCATGAGATCTGATCTACTAAGTAATCATCTTTATGTTATAGGAAATCTTCACCATGCTTCTGATGTGCATTGGAGGTTATCCACCAAGTTATCTTCTTCTATCTGCATACAAGGGTCTCTTTCTGGTATGCCTCAAAGTCTTGAGATTGCTTCTCCATACGCTCTTTATTCAATTTCTCTGGAGAATATTCTTTGCATTCATCTGATGTAGAACTCCAACTTATGGATGTTGTGGATGATATAATGACTCGTATAGAGATAAGTTTGGTTTACTAGAACAAATAATCATCATAGTCTTTTCCCTCCATCTGGGATAACCTCTAGTTCTATATCTCGCAATGTTTTCATTCATAAGTCTTCCATACACTGTTCTTCATCATGACTTTTAGTTCCTCTGCTTGATTTGTTTTATTGAGTTTATATCAGGCTGACAATCTTGTGATTCTTGATACAATGACTAGTTGTGTTGGTTTTTCTTTCTTTCTTTGAATCTTCATGTTCTTCCTTGTGTTTAGCTCTTAGGTCCATGGAGTGGATTACATGACCTAAAGATTCCATTTCTTTCTTTCATCATAGGATCGCGGATGTGAATGGACAACCAATGATACTTTAAAGATTATCTTCGAAGAAGACTTCTTCTGAGGTTGAACTAGATATGTACTATCTTTCATGGTTGCTATCATGGATATATACTTCATCATCTTCAATGGACCATAGGATTAGCTCCCTCCTAATCCTTGCTTCATGTATGAGTGCATATAATCGGCTCCCTCTGTCTAACAGAGTCCATGCTTCCATCTTCATCCTTATTGTCTTCTGCAATATATAATTGACTCTCTTGTCTAACAGAGTCCACGATTCTATCTTGTTGTCTTCTACAAAATGTCATAAGTCTTTTTCCAATTTCCTCTCGATTGTTGACTTCTTTTTGTCTTTGCTTCTTCTAAGTCTCTTCATGATTGATTCGGCTTATCTTGCAATAGCTTCCAGATGATTTGTATTTCATCCTTTCATGTGTATTATCTAATGATATCCATTCTTATCTTGTTTTTATTCCATAGGTATAGTTCTTGTTGAAACACATTATCTTCCAAGAGATAGATATACAAGATATGTACATAGATGATGCAAACAAGATATGTACAAGAAATAAGAAGAGTTTTGTTACCTTTAGAAGAAGAAGTCTCTTTCATCCTGCTTAGTCTTCTTTGTAGGTTCTTTTTCTTCAACAATTGATGCTTCATGTTTCTCCTTCCTTTTCCTTAGCTCAGGACAATGATTCTTGTAGTGACCATACTTTTGACAGTTGAAGCATTGTATTTATGAAATGTCTTTCTCTTGATTTGGATTCCTCCTTGAACCAAACTTCCTTTTGTTCCTGAAATTCTTGAATATTGTTGTGAAGGCTTGATCATCGTACTTCTTTTGGGGTTTCTCTTTTGCATTGATCCTTGATTCTTCTTGAGCGCAGCAAGTCCAAAGTTCTTCAAATGTTGGATACTCCTTCCTTGTATTCGTGCTTGTAGCAAATGCATCCCACATCTTGGGAAGAGCATTGAGTACTATGTTTACCAACTCATTCTCTGAGATGATCTCTTCAATATATTGTAGTTGATCTCTTAACTGAGATATTCTCACAAAGTATGATGTTATGTTGTCATCATCATTCATCTTCATGTCATGGATCTCATTCTTCAGACTCGTTACTTGTCCAATGTTTCTGACTAAGAAGAGATTTGTTAGGGCATCGTACATCTTCTTCGATGAGTCAATATGGGAGATGTAGGGTATCAAGTGGTATTTTATAGATTCCATTATGATAATAATAGAATTGATATCATTGTCTTTGAACTTCTCCATAGCTGCAACGTTCTGCGGTTCCTTCTCTTTTCCTTCTTCAAACTCTGGATTCATGATCTCTCCTTTCACAATATCCAGCACTTTATTCTTCGCAAGGATGAGGAAAATCCTTGTCTTCCACGCTCTAAAGTTATAGGCTCCATCTAACTTGTTCTCTGACTTCATAGAATAAGTCATGGTTGCTTTGACTTGGTAAAACCCTAGATTTGACCATAAACTCAAACTTCACGTCTTGTATTGCTGAGAGTATCAGGAGATGTGTTAGGCTAAAGCGCATTGATCTATCCAGAGATTAGGTAAATCCATTCACTTAAGGTTCCTCAACAAGAGTACTAGGGTTTTTGCAACTGCTCCTGCTAGTAACTCTAGCGACGGTGTCTTGGAAGCTACTTCTTCTAGTAACCCTAGCGACAGTTCCTCTGAAAGTTCAATATCCTAACGGCTATGTTTCCTTCCAGTGTTTAGACTGAATGAAGGAGGTGTGGGCCCATAACATGTTATAACATGAAAGATGTGTGTTTGTTTTACCATTGACAATACCCTTGTCGCCCAACCATAGGCCGAAGCCACCCTCCAAGCACCTTAACCTTGACAGAGAATCATTCTGGAAGAAAACCCTAGGCTAGATAGCCAAACAAAGGGTAGTGCACCTTTCCCTAAGGATAGCGCACCAACAAGAGTTGATCAGATAGTCCAAACCCTAGCCAAGATACATTCCAAGCCAAACGTGATCTGCTAGCTGTTGCAGCTGCAATGACAGCTCTCCTCAAACCTGCGCACAAGACTGGGCACTGCAATAATGAGACTGCCTGCCAGAATAAGAACCAACCTCTTGTATTTATACTAATTATGGCTAACTTTCAGGGCTGAATTCTCATTCTGGGTATCTGTCTGTTCAGCATATAATATTATTTCCGGTCGACTTCTTCTCTTGGAGGATAATAACCTAATATAAATTATCTTCTTGAGCCGACAAGTCTTCTAGGGTTATTATCCAACTCATTAGGGTTTCTTCTTGCTTCCCAAAGTATTCTATCCTTGTCGGGTTTACACGTGGATTTAAATACCTCCCGCAACTACCATAATATCAACAACATGTGCATATGCTAGGATGCCATTTGGTTTAAAAAATGCAGGAGCTACATTTCAGAGGGCTATGGATCATGATTTTGAGAGGTTTATAGGAAAATTCATGGTGGATTATTAATATGACTTAACAGTACACTAAAAAACAAGGAGTGATCACACTCATCACCCAAGGATAGTTTTTGACAGGTGTAGGTTATATGGTGTTTCCTTAAATCCAAAGAAATGTTTATTTTTTGTAACTCAAGGCAAACTATTGGGTCATATTGTGTGAAAGGAAGGAATCTATATAGATAGAGAAAGAGTTAAATTTATAAATGAACTCAACCCCCCATCATCTAAGAAGGGATTTCAATCATTCTTTGGCAATATCAACTTTGTACAAAGATTTGTCCCTGACTATGCAAGTATTGTGAAGCCGATCAATTTATTGTTGAAAAAGGACCAAAGGTTTGAATGGCCCATGGATACACAAGAAGATTTTAATAGTATAAAAAAGGCAATTACTACAGCCCCAGTCCTCACTGGCCCATATTTTCAAAGAGACTTCATCATTTAATTGTTCGCTACATAAATGGTTGTTGCATATATTCTTACTCAGAGGAATACCAAGGGTGAAGAATTTTCAATTAGCTTCAAGAGCAAGTCCCTTCATGATTATGAATTTAGATATTCAAAATTGGAGAAGCAATCCCTATCTCTTATGAAAGCGGTGGCATACTTTCGAACTTACATACTAAATTCTCATGTCATTGCGTATGTTTCATCCTCTCCTATGAAGATGATTTTAAATCAACAATTGAGAGAATGAAAATGGGCAAATTAGTTGGCGAAGATTCAAGAATATGATATTGAAATTAAACCTTTAAAGGCAGTTAAAGGACAAGGTTTATGTAAGCTCATTACAAATAGTGATTCTTTGGATGGAGTGATTTCAATCTCAGTAGGAGAACACATGGAAGATTCAGAGTGGTATAGAGATAATGTATTCTACTTGAGGTCTGGACAATTTCCAGTCACCATGAAACCTAAAGAGCAAAGAACATTGAAGATGAAGTCAAGTCAATATGTGTTGATTGTTGATATATTTTTTAGGAGGAATTATGATGGTATATTGTTGAGATGTGTTGATCAAAGGAAATCTCAAGAATTGATGAAAGAATTCCATGAATGAATATGTGGTGGGAATTTTTCACCTACCTCCACCGCCCATAAGATAATAAGAGATGGATTTTATTGGCCATCATTTTTTAAAGACTCATATGCTACCATAAGGAAATGTGTATCTTGTTAACAATTTCCAGGGAAAATGAAAAATTATGCAATGCCATTACAACCTATACTTGTAGAACAACCATTTTCCCAATGGGGACTCGATGTTGTTGGACTAATAAATCCAAATTCAAGCAAAGGACATACATATATCCTCATTGCTACAAATTATTTTACAAAGTGGTCCGAAGCAATGACATTAAAAAGAGTTGGTTCTGAAGAGTTGATTAAGTTTCTCAAAGATAATATTTTTTCAAGGTTCAGTGTCCTTGAAAATTTCATCATTGATAATGGCTCGATTTTCATTGGCTCAAAATTTACAGAATTTTGTGGAGAATGTGGGATTGTTATGGGGCAGTCATCAAATTATTACCCACAATGGAATTGTTGATACTGAGAGGGGGGTGAATCAGTATCAAGTACAATTTAAAACCTTTTTCAAATTATACTTAAACCATTCAACTATATCCAATGAGAAATGAACAATAGTATAAGAG
>JZKD02S1673699.1:32492-45211 GCA_000966675.3 Picea glauca | reverse complement strand
TCATTAATGGTGAAAGGCTCGAGGAATTACTCATTAAATTGCATTAAATCTCCATTTTCCAAGGGATTAAATTATCATCATCTCTTTGAAAATATTTATTTGAGCTTATTATCCAGATGAATAACCTATGGCAACATCATCTAGACAACATTTTTGTGGTGATACTTTAAATATCTTTGGTCGTGAAGACCAGAACATCTAGTGGTCAAGAGAATATTCATATTATTCCTCTCATCCTACACAGAAAGACATAATTTAGGCATCTGTAATCACTCGCACTAGGTGTGTTCCTGAGGTTTTTTATTGTAAATAAATTGTTGCATGGTGTGTGGAAAAGTATGTGCCAATTCAAAGAATTATACAAATACAAGATCATTCTTCGATTTCCCTTTCACTACAAGTTTTTCGCAAGATGTTGAAGCTGCCAGAGTCGACGCTTACTTTCAAAGGAGAAGACTGCAGAGATTTTTTGAAGAAACATAACAATGGGTTTGACCTCCTGCCTGACTATTTGGAGAATCATGCATCTATCCCAAAAGACATAACCATAATCCAAGTTGAGTCTTTTAAAAACCCCTATCACAAAATTGCATGTTTGTTTACCAGGTTGGCAGGTCAGGAAAGTATTACTTCTATCTCTCGCATGATTTTATATATTATGTATTTTACAGTGCAAGAACAAGCCATCTTTGACTGGAGAAAACTGATTTCTATCGAAATCTCATCCTAGTTATCACATTTTTAAAAGGACAAAATTTTTTTATGGATTCTTATCTGATATTTGCTATTGTGTATTGTTTTCAATTCCCAAACTTAACCATAAGAAAGAGGTTGAATCGTGAAATAGATCCAATTACCTTTTGGTATCAGGCACTATGGAGACATAATACCCCTTTGTATTTATATGAAGTTTATAATGATTGTGTTTCAGTCTTCAAAAGGTTGTTGTTGGGTGAAAATTATTCAAGGATATCTAACCAAGCTAACAAATTCTTAGAGAAAAACATTAAAAAGAGAATGTCACTGATAACAGAAGCATGGGAGGTATCAAAAAATGTTGTTTCTTTCTGCTCAAGGGCACATGTTTTTCATGAGTATATGTAAGCTCATTTAAATAATGAAGAAGGTTTATACATTGTTGTTTTCTTTCCATTTGGAATAAAAGTATCAAACATGATAGAATTGAAAAGAAGAGAAGAGGATTTTCCTTCTTCAAGTCGAATTAAATAGTTGAATGTTTGTTGGAAAGAAAATATCAAGAATTTGAATAACATTGTCCAAGCATGCAACGAAGCCATAGTAAAAAGAGAAGAATTGTTCAAAATACTCACAAAGATAGATCTGGAAAGAAGCATTGATGAGGTACAATACCCTAAGTTAATTCTCAATTCAATGTTTATGACAAAGAAACAATTTGATGAACAAGTTGAGATATTAAAGGGGTTATCGACTGAGAAATTTTATGGCATAATTGAATATAATGAAGAAGAGATAGATAATTGGTTGGTTGATTATTCTGTGAAAAACAAGCTATTGAGGAGGAAATGCATGGCATTTATCCTGACTTAAGAGAGTTGGAAGGTGCATTATTCAATATCAAAATTGGGCATGAAATAAAAGTTGCACCAATGAAAAACTACATTGAAGATTGGTTTTAAAAGGAAATTGATAAATTAACTAAAGGCCAAGAAGCAACAATTGAGATGGTTCCTATAACCGTCAATGAGGAAAATAAAAGGACAACAACAAGCAAGTGAAGGAGAGATATACTATCATAGTAAGTTTATGTTGATCACATCTAGTTTTATTTATCATTTTTTTTATCCAGTTACTCTGCTTCTTTGACTAGAAAGGTTTAATCGAAATATGATAACTTATTCATGTCTTCATTCTAGGTCTTGCTACTCAGTCACTGCCTACCATCTTCTCTCCACGGCTTATTTCATGTTTATATTTTCTTTATGTTCTGCGAGAGCCCCAATCCCAGTCCTAAGGACAAACACATTTAAATTTCAACGCTTTATAACAGACTTTATATTTCTCAGAAATCCCAAGAGAACTATTTGGTGATCAGTTTTGATTGTATTTTATAACTCTAAGTTTTGAGTATAAAATATTTGAGATTGATCTATCATTTTCTTTGTTTGAGATCCACATGTGTCTACTTTGTTAAATCTCTCTTATGTGTGCAGACCGTCTTCTTTTCTTTTATGTGATCAGAAATCTTTAGTTTAACTATGATGGATGTCAGGAAATTTTGTTATTATTTTTTAATATGTGATGTGTGAGGTTCCTGGTCATCTCTCAGGAACTCTCTTTAAAAAACAAACATTTTATTTTACTACAATCTTTATATTTCTTTCAATGTCACGACGGACTTTCTAAAAGTCCTATATTATTTTTAAAATCTAGAATTCCAAGAAAATCTTGAAACAAAGAGGAGTACCACCTCTATAAAATGCAGAGGGATTTATAACCCCGTAAGGTTGTCATTTTTGTCCTAACAGATTCAAGCGTTAACAAGTACCTATGCATAAGCCTAAAGGCACACTTGAAGTGCAATATTTTTTACACATAAACAAAGGTTAAGCTTACTAACCGGAAATTTCCATTAGGCAGAAGAGCACTATGCAGAGAGTGTTGTGTGAAAAAGGATTTCTAGAAAGAGGATAAGATTACACCAGTGAGCATTGTGTGGATATGTTCTATATTAATCCCAGTGTCCATTGGATAGGAAATAGGTCAAGCTTGTTACAAGAGGAGAAAAAAGGATATCATGAGATGAGATGTGACTCATGAAGTGGAAGAGTCATTTATGAGTGCAAGAAGAAGAGATTGTTAGATATGATCTAGAAACTATTGTCTAAAAGCACACAAGAAAGAAAGTTTCCTCTATTATAAGAGTGCGAAAAAAAAGTAAAGTATAGGAGCAATGGAGAAGTGTGGCTTTTCCATTTGGAGCAGTGTGGTCTTGAGTGGCCAAGTAGTGCTTCATAGTGAATCACTTAATGAAGTGAAAAAAAAAGATACTTCAAGTTGAACTAAGCCATGGATGGCACGGAGTGTTAGAAAGATGACGTAAAAGAAATATTTCGAAATATTGAAATGTCAAACAATGATATTGGTGTTTCAAGACCAGTGTGGTCAAGGAAATGGAAGTGGCTACTTAGATTGCAGTGTTAATATTCAACTAGAGTAGTGCATGTTACAACACTATGAATATTAAGAATTATAGCCCAAAATATGTTGGGATAGTATTTCTTTACATAAAAGAAGCAAATGTGAGATGGCATCACTAGTGGACCTAGTGGCTGGAAATGCGGAATGGCCAAGTAAGGCTTGGCTAGTAGCTGTGAATAGGGTTCAGTGGTGCATAATTGAGAAAAATGGCAATGCACAGAGTAGCAAGGTTCTATAGGAATTCAGGGACAACCATCTACAATAACAATCAAATAATTTAATTAAAACTGAAATAGATATGAATTGGAGTGCATGATGTATAGAATAAAGATAGAATGCATGTTCATAGTATATGCATGAAAGATCAAATTATTGGTGCATATTGATGTGTGTTTGTGCATGTAGACATGCTTGAACATGTTGGTGGCATGATTATTGAGTAAGAGTAGTCTGCTGACACACACACACACACACACACACACATATGATGCTATGATATTTGAATAAAACTAATGATGGGTTGTGTATCCAGGAAACATGATTATAGTCGGGTGATATTGTTGCTTATGGTAACCATCCATATGAAGACGAAATGAGGATTGTGAGAATGTTGATCAAGAGATTGGAAAAAGGAGTCAGTGAGCTTCTATAAAGTACCAGTGAATTAGGTAACATCTAGTAAATTGACAACAATCGTACATGTATGCATTTGGGGTTGTTATGACATATAATTGTTGAAGGGAATTGAGGTAAGAATTCCCTCGGTTGAATCTCAAAATTTGAATTGATGTAAAGGCGGGAGGCCTTGAGTATGAAAATAATATTTGGTGTGTAAATGCATTTATGGAAAACTAACTGCATACTATGTTATGTTGGTTATGAGGTCATAACCAAGTTATGTTAGGAGACATTACTCCTGTCATAGCAATGAATGCCATTAGATATGGTCATGTGTGAGGCCATGATGGGATTGGACATGGGAAGAATATAGTGACATCCAAGTACATAATGGTTTTCCCCTACGTAACTGAAGTTTGGACTGCAACATTTTTTCCTACACTAAATAACACTAAGGGATGATGTTCCTAGTGTTGTATATGGGTTGAAGAGAAAGGTATCCAAAGGGTCATATGGGTTGTCGGGAAGAGTTTGGATGAGGTATTGAGGCATGGGCCATACCTTCCAACTCACATGGTGAATACATGACATGAACATATGGTATTCCAGAGTCAATGCAAGGATGCATTGTGTAGATGGGGCCATGATTATTGGCACAATGGTTTTTACTTATTGGTAAAGTTTGATTGCATTATGAAATGATTGGTGTGTTGAGAATGCGTATACAGTGAATGAATCTTCCATTCTAGATAATCTGAGTAATGGATTAATTATGTTTTTAATATGAATAATTGTTGGAAGTGATGGAATTTTTAAATTACTATAATTATGAAAATCACTTCATGGATTGAATGCAAATATTGTGCATGAGATATTAACAACATGTTTGGTTGCAAGAAAATTGAGAAAATCGCACGAAGAATAGTCTTGGATATTACAATAATGTAATCCCATAAGGAAGACTAGTATATACCGCTACAAGAGCCAAACATAATGAGAAGAAATCTCATGCATGGGAATATTTATTTCCCTGTATAACCAGATTTGATAAATTTATAATTGGAAATTGTTATGATATGCTAACAAATTGTTTGGTTGCAAGGAAATTGAGAAAATCGCAAGAAGAATGGTAATGGATATGGAAATGGTGTAAGCCATAAGTAAAACCGATATCTATTGTTGCAAGAGCCAAACAATTATGAGTAGAAAACTCATGTTTGGGAATTTTGTTTTCCTGGGTAAAACAAATTGGAAATTTTATAATTGAAAATTGTACAATGATATCTCATATTAACTATATGCATGTGATGCAGATAGGATGATTTCCATAGGTTGTGGATTGTTAGTGGAAATCTAGCAACAAGTCGACATTTGTCTACAAGAGAACACCTTGGAAAATGATGGATCGTCTGAGGAATTGTATATCAATGAAATGGACGCCCAAGAACCAGGTTGCCATGCCTGAAGAGTGAACTATTGTGTGAGTTTCACTATCGAAGAACCAAGTTTTCAGGCCTCGGGAGTGAACTTCAGTGTGAGTTGCAACGTTGAAGAACTAGGTTTTTAGGCCTAAAGAGTGAACTCCTCTGTGATTTACATTGTCAAAGAACCAGGTTGTTGAGACTGAAGAATGCACTCTTGTGTGAGTTTCATTGTAGCAGCAAGGTTGTTGTTGGTTATTTTACTGATATTTTTCCTGCAGTAAGTCTCTTGAGTTCCTAGTAGTGAGATTCCTAGCTACCTATGTCAAAGATACCTTGATAAACAAATGGCTCATTTCTTGGGGTAGCCTTGATAAATGGATGGTGCATCCCTTTGGTTAGCCTTGATAAATGAATGTCTCATTCCTTGGGCCAACCCTGATAAACGAATGGAACACTATTCCTTGGGTTGGGCAGGTCAATGGGAAGAGAGTTGGTGGAAATCGAGATACTTGTAGGAGAATGTCAGTGGCTTATGTATATGTTTTGGGCCAGGGTGCATGTTGGCTCTTGGTGATGGAAGTAAGTGAAGGTTAAGGAAGAAAAGACAAAATGTGAACGGCGTGGAAGACACAGTGATTGTTACTGGGTCGAAGTGAGAAAAAGAGCAGAAAAAATGGAGTGAAGTAAGAGAAAGCAAGTCGTTGAACAAGGAGATTGAGGATGACAAATCAGCAAGAAAGACGAATCATGGACAGCTCAGCAAGAGGAAAAAGCCATCATTGGATGCTTTGGAGCACCACGTGAGAAGGAAGGAAAGATAGGCTAAAACCTTAGGTCAACACGAGTCAAGTTGACCTAGGGTTTTAGACACCTAGGTTTCATCCTAAGGCTGTCGGTGAGTGATTGTAATGTATAAATAAGAACCTAGATGAGGGAAGAGGGTTCATTCTAGTTTTTTTATTGGTATGAGTGATTATTGTGTGAGAGAGAGAAGTGCTAAGTGCAAGAGCATTCTGGTATTGTAATATTTTCAGCTAGGTGCAAAGATCAGTCCTGCAGCTGGGTGCGCAGGAAGGGGAGAGATAGAGAGGAGGAGGAAGAAGATATGTTAGCTGAGAGCGTAGACAAGAACTGTATGCTTCATCTTAATACATTATAAAGCACAATTATGTGGATGCATCCCTAGAGAGAGGGTGAACCACGTATATTTTGTGTTGTGTGTGATTGATGCTCTGTTCTTTTTCATTTGGTATACCATTATTGCATTATTGTGTTAGATCTGATAGATAGTTCCACGGAGTAGATCTGAACTGGTAGATGATATATAATTGTTGTATTGATTTTGTATTGGATACACTTGATATCCCCTTGGTTGTAGACATATCTGTCCTGCAACCCCCCCATAGCTACTTCAGGTGAGACTGCATTTGCTTCACAGGTGTTGCCGAAATGGCCAGTAGTTAGGGCTTGTTGGTGCGCTCTTGGAGCTGAACCCTGGGTCTACCCCTATGCCAACAAATGGTTCTATTGTCGAGACCGGAATCTTCTTGATGGAATTTCAAGGTGGTTTCCATCGAAGACAGATATTCAAAAGTGGATAGAAGACCAAGAAAAGGACTTCACTGAAGCCCAGAACAAGAACCCTAATATTAGTACAAAGGATTGGTTGGAGAGATATATCTTTACTGATATACACGAAATTTTCTTTAAAGGAATCCATCAAGAGCTATATGAGTGGCTGGCTAGGTTAGCAGATACCCAATTTGAGATCAAATCTAGGCCACATGTGGTTTGGATGTTGGCGCTGATCAAGAAGGTCAAGAGAGTTGATAATGTTGTGTCAAGAGCAGTATATCACTGGTTTGATAGTACCATTGGAGGGTATATCATCGAGTTTGTTGTTAACAAAGTAGAGTCATATAGCTAAGCCGAGAGATATTTCTTCAAGGGGCCCAAAGGAAAATTTTTACATTTTCTGAAGTTGAGGATCAAGATGTTATTTCATGAGAAGAACATATTGAAGATACAGTAGCTACATGGATCCGAAAAGGCTAATGTTCAAGAATTCGAAAAATGATAGCGACACGGAGGATGGACATACGCGCAGTGGGAGAGTGTTCAGAGAAGTTCCTCTCATGAACCTGTTTAAGCAAAACTATAGGGATGAGGGTTTCTACAGTGGAAAAGAGGCAGATCTGATAGACGAGGAGCATTCAGAAGAAGGGAAAGTTGCAGAGCCTCACCAAGAATAACCATAAGCTTCAGGAACTACGTCGACTGTCGAAGTAAGTATTGTTAATCCTATTGTTGTTTCAACAACATTAAGAAATCAAAGTAATCAGAGTCACCAGAGCGCTCAGAGCACTATCACTAGTAGTCTACCACATACTCAGTCCAGAAACCTAGGGAGATATATGGCAGATGATATGAGGTTACCCACCTTTAGAGGAGATTGATCTGAAGACCCTAAACAACACTGGTTTCTCTGCGAAGCTGTATGGAGCATTAAGAATATCACCGATGAAGCTGTCAAATGAGCTCAGTTCAGTACTACCCTAAGAGATCATGCACTGAGCTAGTATATGAAATTTTTCCAAGGAGCTACGCCTAAACTGTTGAATGCCATTAAGACTTCGTTAATTGTTGAATTCAAGAAACCTAAGTTAGAATCGTAGTGCATTATAGAACTGAAATAAATCAAGCAGAGAATAGTTGAACCGGTATGGGAGTTCGATCAAAGATTCAAGACCTTGATAGGCCATCTGAGTTTTCAAATCCCAGATGAGAAGAAAAAGGAATGGTTCATTGTTTCCCTCTTACCACACATCAGAGTTCCTCTGATGCAGTAGAAGATCGCTTCACAGGCTGAGGAACTGGAGATTTCCATGAAGCTAGAATCAACCCCTATGGGAGAATCCAGCTCAGGTATGAGTCAAATCTTGAGTCAGCTAACTAGTTTGTCTCTGCAGGTCAAAGATATGAAGAAAGACAAGGGAAAATATAAAAGAGAATACATATGGTGTGTCATATGCAAGTCAAAAGGTCATGAAAAGGAACATTGTCCCCTCTTCCATGAATACTTGACCTCTGGAGCTCCGAGCCCCTTGAAACAAGTTACCCTACCCTAGTGCGAGGTATGCAAAAACAGACATGCAAAAATATGTTCAGACACCCAAAAAATTGTATTTCATGTTCTGTAAGTTCGTGGGACATGATGATAGGGATTGTAGGGCTTACGATCTCATGCATGAAAGGTCAAGGGATATATACAAGATTCAAGGCGAAGTACAGCAAGAAGGAAACACTACACAGTATAACTCCCCTGGGAGAGGAAACTTCAACCCTCGTGGTGGATTTCGAGGAAGAGGAAGAGGAGGAGGTATGGATCAAGGTAGAGGATAGATAATCTATTATAACTGCGCACAACCTGGACACTTGGAAAGGGACTATCATAACCCTTGTACCACTTGCAGCTATTGCAAATCTTTTGAGCATGTCATCGAGGAATGTCCAACATTGTTGGCTAAACTTCAAGAGAAACAGGGACCTCAGCAGAACCGGCAGATTCAATTGATCAAAGTTGAACCTCATGGAGAAGACCCTAGAGTCATTGTTATCACTTGAGGAGGAATTGTTACAGGAGAAGACAGAATGACCCAAGGAAAGACTACAGAAGAATCAGGAATCATGAAAGTTGCAGAGAAGACACAAACTTTTGATGCAAAGAAAGAAAAACAAATGTTCAAGGAGGAAAGAAGAGAATTCAGGGGAGACCAAGGTTCTTCATCAAAGACATGAAAAGAAGTAAGAGAATGTGGAATTCCTCTGGAATTCGATCAGTCTGCTTCTCCTGGAGATGGAAAAGAGGCAAGTAAACTTGTCAGTTTCTTGTATACATTTATAAAGCTGATTAAAGACGAGAAAGTTATATAAGAACTGCAAAATTTGGTCAGAAAGTATGAGATAGTAAGGGTAGATCCTTTACTGAATAAATCAATACATCAACTATCCAAGAAGAGAAGGAAAAACAAGGAACTACACCTGAATGCTCATATTGGAGAATACAATATAGACTATGTGGTCCTTGACTTAGGGTCGAAGGTCAATGTCATGACGAAGAAAACCTAGGCACTGATGGGAAAACCTAAGTTGATATAGTCCCCTATCAGGCTTAAGATGGCTAATCAATAGGCAGTAAGCCCCTATGGCAGACTGGAACATGTCCTTGTGGACATCGACGAAGTAAGGACGTTTGCATACTTTGAGGTAATTGAGATAGTTGATGATAGTTGTCCTTATCCTGCGTTGTTAGGAATTGATTGGGCTTTCAACAATTCCACTGTGGTTGATTTAAAGAAAAGGTGAATGACATTTGAAGGAGATGGATTTAGGTTCATTGCACCGTTAGATCCCAATGAAGGTCCACGATACATTGAGCCCATCAGAGAATAAGACCGTGCATACGAACTAGAAAACATATACAAATTAACAGCTAGACATCAGGATTACATTAATCCTACAGCGGATGGAAATTTGAGTTGGCGAAGTGACAACGCATGTTCATCAGACTCAGAAGAAGCACTGGAGAACTGGCAGAACAAAATGTATGAATTATATACAAGGAGATGTGCTAGATTAACTAGGGAAGTACGCTGGATCGGCACAACAATAAGAAGCTTACCCACCTTTGATGGTCTGAATCCGTTAGAAACATTCTTATCAGACTTTGAAGAAAGTGTACCAATGAAACAACGCTTGTTTGCAATGGATGAGGCCTTGAAATCCACACCATCAAGATGGTGGGGGATGCATAAAAACAACATTACAGAATGGGTACAATGTCATACCCTCATGACCATGCGGTTCTCAGCACAAGTAGAAGGTTGTGAAGTTAGGTACACAGGTCGAAGCTACCCAAAGGACCATGTGAAAAGTTGTGAGGAATCCTGGAGAGCCATTCCTCAAGAGCAGCGGGTGCAAAAATTCATAAACATGTTGGACACTATCCCTATCAACTAGTACCTTCAAGCAGAGTTACGCCTCATCACTGCAGGGTAGGAAGGTCTGACTCAGAACTTTGTCACCACCTTTTTATTCGAAAGACAATATCCTATAGTAGATCAAGCATTACAGACTGTAAGACAAAAATTATTTTAGGAGGCACCTAGCCTCCCTTTGGATCAAGAAGAGGATGAATGGACTGCGCCTCTCCAGAAACTGCAAGGTTGTTACAACATCAATGCTGATGAAGACAATGATCCTAGGAAGGTGAGCATCATAGAAATAGAAGGCCATAGAGATGTGGAAGGAATAGGAGTTGATCTTCCATTTATTGGACAACCGATCAAGATCAAGAAATTCAATATTGGAACAGAGCAAACACCAAAGCTTGCAAATGTTGGAGATTATTGGGATGTTGCCACTATTAACAAGATCACCGAGTTACTGCATGAATATCAGGACTTGTTTACGACCAATTTCACTAATATGAAGGGCACTGAAGGGCCTATGCGAGAAATGAGGATCCCTTTGAAACCAGATGCAAGACCAATCAAGTAGAGACCCTACAGATTGAACCCTAAGTATAAGGATAAAGTGAAGATTGAGCTCGATAGAATGTTGGAAGCAGGAATTATAGAACCTGTTGAAGAATCAGAGTGGATTAGACATATGGTGGTACAATACAATAAGACAGGAGAGATCAGGATCTACGTAGACCTCAGGAAGCTGAATGATCCATGTTTTCATGACCCCTTCCCTACGCCATTTACTGACGAAGTTTTAGATAATGTAGGAGGTCAAGAAGTATATTCTTTTACAGATGGATTTTCAGGATACCATCATATCCGAATTGCCAAGGAAGATCACCATAAGACTAACTTTGCCATAGAATGGGAATCCTACCAATATACAGTAATGTCATTTGGATTGAAGAATACTCCAGCCATATTTTCCAGGGTGGCAGTCGAAGCATTCAAAGAATTTCTACATAAATTTCTAGAAGCATATTTTGATGATTGGATTGTTTTTAGTTTATTGAAAAATCATATTGAATGTCTAAGGATAATGTTGGACAAATGCAGGCAGTGTCAAATTGCCTTGAATCTAAAGAAGTGCATCTTCTTCTCACCATTTGGAGTGTTGTTAGGTCATATTGTATGCAAGCCAGGATTGTTGATAGATCCTTCTAAAATTGTCATCATAGTTGATCTACCCCCTCCTACTTCAGCCAAACAGCTGTGAACTGCACTGGGACATACGAGATACTACATGAAGTTCATTAAAGGATATGCCAAGATTGTAGCACCTATGAAGAAGCTTTTGAACAAATACTATCAATTTCACTGGACAAAAGAATGTCAGCAGAGCTTCGACACACTGAAACAGAAAATGGTTACTGCGCCTATTCTAGTTTTCCCAGATTGGAGTAAGGAGTTTCACGTGTATGTCAATGCATCTTCTATTGCATTAGGAGTTGTCTTAGCAAAACCAGGAACAGGAGACATCGACTACCCGTTATCGTTTTCTAGAAGGAAGCTATCAACAGCAAAGATCAACTACACTACCACTGAAAGAGAAGTGTTAGCCATGGTGTATGCGCTGCAGAAATTTCGCCACTACTTGTTGGGAGAACACTTTAAAATGTTTATTGATCACTCCACACTGAAATACCTAGTCAACAAGCCAGTGTTGGGGAGGAGAATATGCAGATGGATTATGTTATTTCAGGAATATGACTTTGAGATCATAGTTAAGACGGGAAGAGTGAACAAAGATCCTGACCACTTGTCGAGGTTGGAACATGAAGAAGAGCCGACCAATTTGGAGGATGCGTAGTTATTGTCCATTAGAAATATTGATGACCATTTCGCAGAGATAGTCCAGTTCCTATCAACAGGAATAGCACCTAGTGAGTATACAATTCCCCAGAAGAAACAGCTAGTAGTGCGCGCTACAGACTTTTCATTTATAGTTGGATAGCTATACAAAATGGAACCTGATGAGATATTGAGAAGGTGTTTTATGGAGGCAGAGCGACCATTGATCCTCGTAGAATCTTATGAAGGTATCACAGGAGGACACTACGCATGGAAAGCCACTGCGCAGAAGGTTCTTAGAGTTGGCCTTTGGTGGCCTACCTTACATAGAGATGCTAAATACTATTACAGAGCTTGCGATGTATGGCAAAGAGTTGGGAAACCGTCTAGAAGAGATGAAATGTCATTAACACCACATATGACCCTACAAGCATTTGATAAATGGGCCATTGACTTCGTGGGACCTATAAATTGTTAAGCCCTAATATTGGCTCATTACCCCTTAATTGGGGCATATTATATTAGTAATGTTATTTTATTTATGTCGGCTTTAGGCCATTAGTTGTAATGTTATTTTATTTATGTCGGCTTTAGGCCATTAGTTGTAATTATACCTCCTAGTCTCCTATATATACCAAGGAGACATTTTCATTTTGAATCATCTTGGACTTGAACATTT
>JZKD02S1673699.1:0-10019 GCA_000966675.3 Picea glauca | reverse complement strand
TGTTCTTGCAACTAAAAAAAGGTTTTTTCTAATACAAGTGAGGGTGTCTTTTTACCCATTTTCCCTCCTACAGTTCTAGCTATCTAATCAAGATTAAAAACTACCTACTTTACATTCAATACAAATAAATGCCTCCATATCCAATAGATGAGAGCAACGCTCATGATCTGTTTTACAATCTCCAAAACATAAATGCAAATACATCTCCCTAGCTATTACATAAATGCTCCTTTCATTCAAATTCAAAACATTCTTCAAAATGTGCGCTGGTGCATTTCCAACTATCTTCCACCTTTTGCGCTTGCTCACAATGCTACTGCATCAATAACGAAAGTTGAGACCAGGGAAGAATTGGAAATATCTTGGAAGACATTGGTCCAAGAATAAGAAAGAGAAATCCTTCGTAGACAGAGGAGATATGAGTGACAAGACCGAAGAAATGAAAGGCAAACTCAAAGAGCATAAGGAAAAGGTCGGAATTGAAGTTGGATGGATACCATGGATCCATTACCAGAAGTAAAAGAAACAAAATTTGTATTCTAAGAAGTGGAAGACATATTCCCATAAATATCTCTGGGCATGGCAGGAAGAAATGAACAACCACGAAGAGAGCCTCATGAAGAAAGACAAGGAGGTGGAGGAGATGGTGGAAGAAATCAAGAATACATAATATTTGGAAACGGAAGAAGAGTAAGAGATTCACCCTTAAATATTCAAGGTGAGAAACATGACCTCCATGTTCTCCCTAAGGGTACTTTGAAAGAATTTCCTAAAGATGGAACAATTGATGCAAAAAGACACCTTAATTTATTTATTGATGTTTGTGATTTTCACCGTGTTGAATATGACGATGTGATGGTAAGGTTATTTCTTCTAACCTTATTAGGACGAGCCTATGAATGGTATACAACATTACCCACTAGGTCAATTGGCTCATTTAACGACCTTGAATCCATGTTCCTTACTATGTTTTCTCCTCCAATTGCATATCATACCCTTCTCAATAATTTCACCCATATTGGTTTGAGGAAGAATGAGAGAATATGAGATTTGAATCTCGGGTTCAATAAAAATTTGAGTAGGATTCCAAAAGATAAAAGACTTAATGACCCAATGATACTTGGTTTTTATAAGAATGAAATGCCCCCTAATGTAAAATATGCTATCAAAACATCCCAGATGGATACCTTAGAGGAAGCAATGATTAAGGCCACTGAGATGGAATAAATTATGATTAAGACATGTGTTGACCCCGATATTATCCTGGAAAACATACAGAGGCAGTTGGGAGGCCTAAATATTGATGATCAAGGATCCTCTAACTCAAGAAAGAACGAAGAGAAGAAATTGCGACCGATCCAAAATCAAACAATTGGAGGAGGATTTTTTAAGGGAACCATACTAGATGTGAAGGTAGACCCTGTTGTGGCAAAAGACACTAAGAAAAGAATTGAAATTGCACAAATGAATAGAACCACCAGGAAAATGAAAAATGAGATAACCATATTAATAGGGGGGGTAATTATGTAGAAAATACAAGAATGTCGGTCCAAGAGAAAAGAAGGAACCCTCCCCAAGAAAACAGAGTGAGGTTTGAAAACACTAATAATCCGCAAAGACAAAGGGTTCCCAGGAAATCGATCCCAAATGCAACTGTTTTGGATGATGTATATGATGACCAAATGTTTGAGAAAGGGAATGATTATTTACCTGATGAAAGTCCTAAAATTGTACAAATGGATGAATTCGAGACATCCATGTATATATTTGAATAAGGCAACGATGACCCTGACTCACAAGAGAATGTTTCCCAGACATAAGCGTTTGTAAATAAATCCAAGAATAAAAATGATTCTGGAAAGGAAAAGGAAAAAAGATAAAGAAAAGGTGAATGAGAAAAAGGAAAATGAAAATGTGATAGATAGCACTAGAAGCAAGAAGCAACACCTGATGTCAAACCCTACCCAGATGAAATACAATGTTGTAGAGGACTTGAGTAAGCTAAGGATAACTCTTTGTTTTACAGAAGTGGTAAAGATTCCTCAACAAAGGGAAAATATTTTGAGATTGTTGGATGATCCATTTGGTGGAATGGAGGCTATTGTTATAAATCCAAAACAAAGCCAGGACACATCAACCATCAAGTTGAGAGGTAAAATCCCACATTTTTATATTTCAATTGAAAATCATGATGTTGCACTTCATAATTGTTTAGTTGACACTAGCGCGACCAATAATATTATACCACTGGAAGTCATGGAGGCATTGGGAATGAGTTTCACCAAATATTATGAGACTGGTGAAAGTATATATGAAATTGATTCCAAGCAAGTGCCAGCTTATGAAGAAATCAAATATATTTATGCTTAGATCATGACGACTCCCCATATTATTACATTTTTCAATATTTTTGTGGTATACCTTCCTCCTGCATATGGATTTGATTTAGGAACATATTGGTCATCTATGATTGGGGGATACCTAATGAACGATGTAAGATGCATGATGTTTCCAAATAAAAAAGGAGAAATGATTAAGGATCATCGTGAACCCAGAAGACCCTTTTCTTTCAAAAATAAGGATAATGAACTCATGGAATATTATATAGACATTGGGATCAGAAACTATTTTATCCTAAACATGGAGAATCAAAAGCATCAATTTGAAGTTTATTGGAGGATTTCATTTGATGGAACTTGCTCAAGTTCCAGGATTGGATTTGGAATTGTCCCTGTAAACCCATGAAAGATTGTGCATCCACATGCTATCAGACTTGAATTTGCATGTACCAATAATGAGGCAGAATGCGAAGCTTTGATTTAGGGAATGATTTTCGCACAATAAATGAAGATAGAACATCTAATTGTGACAGGTGACTCTGATTTGGTAATAAATCAAGTTACCCATAGATATAAGATTAAAAAAGAAAGACTCAAGTTATAGTTCAAAAGAGTTAATGAATTGATGAAATCCTTTAACTCTTTCAACATTTATTTTGTCACGAGGGGAAAAAATCAGAAGGCAGATTCATTAGATTTGGCATCCTCACTGTCAAACATAGATGATGTTCAAAGCAAAACATATTTTCAAGTAAAAAGAATATTCTGACCTTTTGTACCTGATAATCAAGAGTATTTACAAGTATTTGAGAATGATGAAGAATTGGAATTTTTTTTATGAATGATGATGAAGAGGACGACAATCACATAATTGTTGTCCCGAGGAATCATTTTCAATCTGAGTCTCTTTTAACAAAAAAATATCATGCTAAAAACCTCCTGGAAGAATCTTTGCTCCAAAAGGTCCAAGAAACAAGAAAAATTAATATTGGAACTGATAATTCCCCAAAATACGTCAATTTGGGAGTTGATTGCACAATTGATGAATTTGATCAATATNCTCCTTGAATCCTCCCCAAAAAGAGGTTATAGAAAGAATGGTAGACTTTATTCAATTCTAGTCTATTCAGGAGAGTGAACTTGCACAGAATTCCCCGCGCTCAATAATTAACATCTGATTCTGAAACTCACACACAAAAAACTAAAGTATGTACTTTTTCCAATGAAATTTGTCCCACTTCATTTGGATTATTGATGAATAAGTTATGATTGTTTTACCCAAAACACATGTTTATTGACTAGCTTCAGGATTGGTCACAAACCCTATCTTCCACAGAGTGTATCTTCATAATTATAGTGAATCAAGAGCTAAAATTTTAACCAGGGGTACCTTGATATGTATTCTCAATACCATAGATATTTCACCATCTGAATCATTCTATAAAAACAATTATAGCAAAAATGGTAAGATGACCTGAAAATAACATACCTTAGAACACATCACCAAAAGACTTCATCCTCCCTTGAAAATCCGGCCTTCTTTTCTTCTTATTTCCTCTGAAATTCGACTTGTATCAAAAAAATGTATAATGATGTTTATTTATACCATTTATGTCACTTCCTTTTAACATTAGGGCCGACCTAACACTTTCTTATTTTGTAATTATTTTCTTTAATTGTCTTCAGGGCCTATATGTACTTCCTTCTTCAATTCACTTTGTCATCTTCAAAAATTCATTTCTCCTCAAACATGAGGATCCACGTGATGTGCCACATACCACCGGAAACAACATGATGTATACTATCCATCCATGGGTGTTGTATCTACATGTGCATTTTCCTTCATGTCCAAATACCTTCATCAATCTTGCGGTCCAAAACCCATGACTAGGGTTGACATCAATGAAAACAACCAATCTTCCAACAGGAATGGCCTTGAAGAATCCACTAATAAGACACTCATTCAGATATTGAAGAAAATTGTTGATAAGAACCAAAGAAATTGGCATTTGAAGTTGATTGATGCTTTGTGGGTTATCAGAATGACTCCAAAAGATAGCACTGGGATGTCTCTGTACACATTGGTTTATGGGAAATAAGAAAAAATTCCAATTAGCCTCAAGATAAATTCCTTGAATTTTGTAGTTAATACAGAGAATGTAGGAGATAGTTCAGCTATGCAAAAGAGAGTGAACCAATTATTGAAATTGGAGGAAGAATGAAGTAAATCCTTGAAAAGAACTTCTCAGAGACAGCAAAGTATCAAAAGATATTTTGATCAAAATGCAATCGTAAATAATTTTCAAAAGGGTGAGTTGGTGTTACTCTAGAATAAAGCTAAGGAGAAACCATCGATGCACACAAAATTTGAAGCACTTTGGTTTGGACCATACATCATTGAAAAGATCATGGGTTTTAATTCTTATATGCTCAAAGATATGAAGGGTAAAATGTCAATGCTTATTGTTAATGGGAAACATTTAAAAGGTTTCTTTGCTTGAAATTTTATCATTTCCTTGTACACAATTTTTCTTTTACTTATTTGTATATCCTTATCTTTTGACTCCATAGCCCAATGGATGGAAGCACATGGTCATGAATATTATAGATTCTTGACAACCCATAGGGGGTTATCATCCCACAGTTGGAGCCAGTTGTTGAGATCATTTCCTATTTCCGGTTTTTCCTTCCATGTTCTATCTTTGCAACTTATTTTTCCATTTCTTTTCCCTCTTCTACACCTCCCCTTGTTTCCCTCTTTCTTTTATCCTCTCTTCTCTCCCTTTCTAGTTACCATACCTAGTCATATTTCAGTGATTTGCAGGTTCACGAGTTGGTGAACCTTCATCTCCATCCACTTTCCCATGTCATAATTGCGCTCCTACACTTAGCTATTTTTTCAATCTCGCGGGTTCGTGGGTTCAAGCCCTCATCCTCCAAGTTCTGTGATCTTCACTTTGCACCCCAAGCTTTGTGATCTACATTTTGACCATCAAATTTGTCGCGGGTTTCAAGCCCCAAAGTATTTTATTCCCTCTACATGCAAGTCTGACCAACCACCTTTCTACACTTAACATATTTTTGATCATCCATAACTGCAGGTTCATGGGTTCGTGGGTTCGCGGGTTCATGAAAATATCCATATTCAAACTCGCTCTCGTCCATCCCTGTCATTCTCTTTCTTTTCTGAATATGCATTAAGTGTTGTTTAATAATAACAACTATTGTGCATGCTCTGAAAAGATCGTCATTAATGGTGAAAGGCTCGAGGAATTACTCATTAAATTGCATTAAATCTCCATTTTCCAAGGGATTAAATTATCATCATCTCTTTGAAAATATTTATTTGAGCTTATTATCCAGATGAATAACCTATGGCAACATCATCTAGACAACATTTTTGTGGTGATACTTTAAATATCTTTGGTCGTGAAGACCAGAACATCTAGTGGTCAAGAGAATATTCATATTATTCCTCTCATCCTACACAGAAAGACATAATTTAGGCATCTGTAATCACTCGCACTAGGTGTGTTCCTGAGGTTTTTTATTGTAAATAAATTGTTGCATGGTGTGTGGAAAAGTATGTGCCAATTCAAAGAATTATACAAATACAAGATCATTCTTCGATTTCCCTTTCACTACAAGTTTTTCGCAAGATGTTGAAGCTGCCAGAGTCGACGCTTACTTTCAAAGGAGAAGACTGCAGAGATTTTTTGAAGAAACATAACAATGGGTTTGACCTCCTGCCTGACTATTTGGAGAATCATGCATCTATCCCAAAAGACATAACCATAATCCAAGTTGAGTCTTTTAAAAACCCCTATCACAAAATTGCATGTTTGTTTACCAGGTTGGCAGGTCAGGAAAGTATTACTTCTATCTCTCGCATGATTTTATATATTATGTATTTTACAGTGCAAGAACAAGCCATCTTTGACTGGAGAAAACTGATTTCTATCGAAATCTCATCCTAGTTATCACATTTTTAAAAGGACAAAATTTTTTTATGGATTCTTATCTGATATTTGCTATTGTGTATTGTTTTCAATTCCCAAACTTAACCATAAGAAAGAGGTTGAATCGTGAAATAGATCCAATTACCTTTTGGTATCAGGCACTATGGAGACATAATACCCCTTTGTATTTATATGAAGTTTATAATGATTGTGTTTCAGTCTTCAAAAGGTTGTTGTTGGGTGAAAATTATTCAAGGATATCTAACCAAGCTAACAAATTCTTAGAGAAAAACATTAAAAAGAGAATGTCACTGATAACAGAAGCATGGGAGGTATCAAAAAATGTTGTTTCTTTCTGCTCAAGGGCACATGTTTTTCATGAGTATATGTAAGCTCATTTAAATAATGAAGAAGGTTTATACATTGTTGTTTTCTTTCCATTTGGAATAAAAGTATCAAACATGATAGAATTGAAAAGAAGAGAAGAGGATTTTCCTTCTTCAAGTCGAATTAAATAGTTGAATGTTTGTTGGAAAGAAAATATCAAGAATTTGAATAACATTGTCCAAGCATGCAACGAAGCCATAGTAAAAAGAGAAGAATTGTTCAAAATACTCACAAAGATAGATCTGGAAAGAAGCATTGATGAGGTACAATACCCTAAGTTAATTCTCAATTCAATGTTTATGACAAAGAAACAATTTGATGAACAAGTTGAGATATTAAAGGGGTTATCGACTGAGAAATTTTATGGCATAATTGAATATAATGAAGAAGAGATAGATAATTGGTTGGTTGATTATTCTGTGAAAAACAAGCTATTGAGGAGGAAATGCATGGCATTTATCCTGACTTAAGAGAGTTGGAAGGTGCATTATTCAATATCAAAATTGGGCATGAAATAAAAGTTGCACCAATGAAAAACTACATTGAAGATTGGTTTTAAAAGGAAATTGATAAATTAACTAAAGGCCAAGAAGCAACAATTGAGATGGTTCCTATAACCGTCAATGAGGAAAATAAAAGGACAACAACAAGCAAGTGAAGGAGAGATATACTATCATAGTAAGTTTATGTTGATCACATCTAGTTTTATTTATCATTTTTTTTATCCAGTTACTCTGCTTCTTTGACTAGAAAGGTTTAATCGAAATATGATAACTTATTCATGTCTTCATTCTAGGTCTTGCTACTCAGTCACTGCCTACCATCTTCTCTCCACGGCTTATTTCATGTTTATATTTTCTTTATGTTCTGCGAGAGCCCCAATCCCAGTCCTAAGGACAAACACATTTAAATTTCAACGCTTTATAACAGACTTTATATTTCTCAGAAATCCCAAGAGAACTATTTGGTGATCAGTTTTGATTGTATTTTATAACTCTAAGTTTTGAGTATAAAATATTTGAGATTGATCTATCATTTTCTTTGTTTGAGATCCACATGTGTCTACTTTGTTAAATCTCTCTTATGTGTGCAGACCGTCTTCTTTTCTTTTATGTGATCAGAAATCTTTAGTTTAACTATGATGGATGTCAGGAAATTTTGTTATTATTTTTTAATATGTGATGTGTGAGGTTCCTGGTCATCTCTCAGGAACTCTCTTTAAAAAACAAACATTTTATTTTACTACAATCTTTATATTTCTTTCAATGTCACGACGGACTTTCTAAAAGTCCTATATTATTTTTAAAATCTAGAATTCCAAGAAAATCTTGAAACAAAGAGGAGTACCACCTCTATAAAATGCAGAGGGATTTATAACCCCGTAAGGTTGTCATTTTTGTCCTAACAGATTCAAGCGTTAACAAGTACCTATGCATAAGCCTAAAGGCACACTTGAAGTGCAATATTTTTTACACATAAACAAAGGTTAAGCTTACTAACCGGAAATTTCCATTAGGCAGAAGAGCACTATGCAGAGAGTGTTGTGTGAAAAAGGATTTCTAGAAAGAGGATAAGATTACACCAGTGAGCATTGTGTGGATATGTTCTATATTAATCCCAGTGTCCATTGGATAGGAAATAGGTCAAGCTTGTTACAAGAGGAGAAAAAAGGATATCATGAGATGAGATGTGACTCATGAAGTGGAAGAGTCATTTATGAGTGCAAGAAGAAGAGATTGTTAGATATGATCTAGAAACTATTGTCTAAAAGCACACAAGAAAGAAAGTTTCCTCTATTATAAGAGTGCGAAAAAAAAGTAAAGTATAGGAGCAATGGAGAAGTGTGGCTTTTCCATTTGGAGCAGTGTGGTCTTGAGTGGCCAAGTAGTGCTTCATAGTGAATCACTTAATGAAGTGAAAAAAAAAGATACTTCAAGTTGAACTAAGCCATGGATGGCACGGAGTGTTAGAAAGATGACGTAAAAGAAATATTTCGAAATATTGAAATGTCAAACAATGATATTGGTGTTTCAAGACCAGTGTGGTCAAGGAAATGGAAGTGGCTACTTAGATTGCAGTGTTAATATTCAACTAGAGTAGTGCATGTTACAACACTATGAATATTAAGAATTATAGCCCAAAATATGTTGGGATAGTATTTCTTTACATAAAAGAAGCAAATGTGAGATGGCATCACTAGTGGACCTAGTGGCTGGAAATGCGGAATGGCCAAGTAAGGCTTGGCTAGTAGCTGTGAATAGGGTTCAGTGGTGCATAATTGAGAAAAATGGCAATGCACAGAGTAGCAAGGTTCTATAGGAATTCAGGGACAACCATCTACAATAACAATCAAATAATTTAATTAAAACTGAAATAGATATGAATTGGAGTGCATGATGTATAGAATAAAGATAGAATGCATGTTCATAGTATATGCATGAAAGATCAAATTATTGGTGCATATTGATGTGTGTTTGTGCATGTAGACATGCTTGAACATGTTGGTGGCATGATTATTGAGTAAGAGTAGTCTGCTGACACACACACACACACACACACACACATATGATGCTATGATATTTGAATAAAACTAATGATGGGTTGTGTATCCAGGAAACATGATTATAGTCGGGTGATATTGTTGCTTATGGTAACCATCCATATGAAGACGAAATGAGGATTGTGAGAATGTTGATCAAGAGATTGGAAAAAGGAGTCAGTGAGCTTCTATAAAGTACCAGTGAATTAGGTAACATCTAGTAAATTGACAACAATCGTACATGTATGCATTTGGGGTTGTTATGACATATAATTGTTGAAGGGAATTGAGGTAAGAATTCCCTCGGTTGAATCTCAAAATTTGAATTGATGTAAAGGCGGGAGGCCTTGAGTATGAAAATAATATTTGGTGTGTAAATGCATTTATGGAAAACTAACTGCATACTATGTTATGTTGGTTATGAGGTCATAACCAAGTTATGTTAGGAGACATTACTCCTGTCATAGCAATGAATGCCATTAGATATGGTCATGTGTGAGGCCATGATGGGATTGGACATGGGAAGAATATAGTGACATCCAAGTACATAATGGTTTTCCCCTACGTAACTGAAGTTTGGACTGCAACATTTTTTCCTACACTAAATAACACTAAGGGATGATGTTCCTAGTGTTGTATATGGGTTGAAGAGAAAGGTATCCAAAGGGTCATATGGGTTGTCGGGAAGAGTTTGGATGAGGTATTGAGGCATGGGCCATACCTTCCAACTCACATGGTGAATACATGACATGAACATATGGTATTCCAGAGTCAATGCAAGGATGCATTGTGTAG
>JZKD02S1673698.1:668765-680764 GCA_000966675.3 Picea glauca | reverse complement strand
TATTTTTCTTAGGGTCCCTTCAGTTTCTTATCAAGAGGCCTTTTATTGCCTTCTCAGGGATCCCCTGGGCAAAGCATCTCTAGGTTTTATTTCCTATGGCTTTTATCTTTTACCAACTGCTTTTACCCCATGGGCCTTTAGCCCCTTCTTCCCACAAGACAAAGTGTAACCCTCAAAAGGTCATCTTAATGCCTAGACTAGGGGAATGGGATAGATGTGCGGGAGATAGGATGAAAAATGATAGAATGGTGGGAGCGGAACGATGGCTCTGCAAATCCCCCTTGGTGGCTAACCAAAACCCATGAATACAAGCTTGCTAAGTCACCCCATCAATCACCCCAACAATGGTCAAGTGGATTAGTGTAAGATCCAAGCAATCATCAGAAATGAAAGGAACCTAATAAATATATAAGAAGGTTATAACAATCAAACATGACACATACCATGATACCTTGGACCAATTACCTCATGGAGCAAGAGTCCTCTCCGATGCAAGTCCAAACCAGTGGTGATGGAAACCGCTGTTGCTGACAGGACAAATCTGGCGAAGAAGAAGAAGGATGGATCCTCCAGGGCCATGCTCAGGTCAATCCTGCTCTCGGTACTTCATATCTAGGACCTGTGGGCCTCGAGACATGATCTCCTAGTTATCCCTAGATATCAGGGATAACAAGATTGATGTTAGGGCCTTGCCATAGCAACACTCTACCCTTTACTCTTCTAGCTAGTCGTTTTTATCTTGTCATTGAGCTAGAGAAGGAGGAAAACGCATTAAGGCTGAGGGTTTCTACACCTTAATGAGTCATTTTCCCCTAGGGTTTTATTGATGAAGCCTTGCCTTAGCAACACTTCATTATTTAACTCTCTTATCTTTAGCCCTAACACTTTTTACTCAAGATAGTCGTTTTAATTTACCCTTTTGAGCTAAAGAAGGAGGAGAAAGCACTAAGGCCTAGGGTTTCTACACCTTAGTGAGCCTTTCTCCCCTAGGGTTTCATTGTTGAGGCCTTGCCTTAGCAACACTTCAACATCTAACCCTCATCTTTAGCCCTATCAGTATCATTCCGGCCCCTTCAACATTTGCAACTGTTTTAACTCCATTTTCCCTAGTAACGCACTGATCTAAGACTTCCTTTGTTGAGTACATTGATCATACACAACTTCTAAATATTCTTGAATAATCATCAACTACTTCTAACCCTAGCTTAGACTAACATCTACTAACCCTATTGCTATTGTCATCTACTTGAGTTATCTTTATACATTGCAGCATTTATTGTAAATGCAATTGAATGATTAGCTAAAGCGTTGCTTTCTCATGTTGGTACTATTACATTGATGACAAATTGTCATTGTACACTGTGAAGTTTCTTCTTTAGCGTTTATTGTGAAGTGATATATTGTAGTCATTGCTATTGTACATCATTGATTTGCTTCATCAATAATATTCTCTATCAATTTCTTTATATCAGAAGTCCTTGATTACATGAAGTACTAACCAGCAAGTGATCTTGCACATGCATAGTTTCCTTGTTGCTTTGTCTCGGGCAGGTACACCTTTTTGGTTATTACTTATCTTTATTGGTTGATTAGCTAAGACTTTCTGATCGGTGGTGACTTGTGAGGGGGAAAATATTACTTATCCTTCTAAGCCTTTGCCTTCTCAAAACCCCAAGTCACCGAGGACGTCTCCCCTAGGCCTACCACCCTAAACAGAAAGAGTTATCCTATTGAGGTGACGGTGGTAGGATAGTCTCAGTTTCGCCAGTTTGCCCTTCTTCCCTCCATCTTTTGCTACAACTACAAACTGTGCGATAACAAAGAAATTTACGTGCAAGTAAGTCATGAGGATAATCTGGGAATGCAGAAAAACTTAGTGGGCCAAAAGAAGAAAATCTCCACCTTACTGGCAGACTCACAACTGCATCCATATTGTTAGTCCCAGATAGAAAAAAGCACAGTTGCTACCCTCATACTAGCTCGAGATGGAAATAAAACGAAAGATGAAGATGTCGAAGATACACTCACCATAGTGCTCGTCAAAAAAGCACTTACCTAAGAACCTCATATGCTTACCAACTTCACAAGGACTTCTTGGTGAAAGAGAAGTTTTGTTTCGGGAAAAGTAGTTAGGGTTTGTTGAAGCTTGGAACAAGACATTGTGAGAGAATCGAAACCGAGACATCTACGTAAGTTCCCCTGTGGAGTTGTCCTTGTATCCTGTGGAGTCGCTAGGTGAATTAGAAAAAATAAACTAATTAAAGTAAAAACTCACCAATGTCGTTGTTACCAAGGCTCACGATCCCCGGCAGCGGCGCCAATTTGTTAGCACACTTTTCCATCCTCCAATTGCACTGATAAATCTGATATTTCAGTGATAAAAAAATGGTTGATTCAAGGAGTAAAGCCCCAAATTGTCACGGGCTAGACCCCTCTCCATTTGGGTTGGTGCTTGCCATCCTCAAGGAGGAGTCCCTAGGGTAATTTTGTTGTTGTCCTAAGTCTGATTTTTTGCAAACTAAGACAAAAAACAGTGGTTGTAATGCCTTGGAAAGCATGTTAATTCTGTCCAGAACGTGGGGAAAAAGTAGTTTGATTGCTTGGAGAGATCCTGCAAGGTTAACACAAGAAATATAGACGAGAAAAAAGGAAGGAAACTGCTCAAAAGATCAATATAAACCACAATGAACAGCGAGGAAAGCGACTAATCTAATTGCAAAAATTCACAAAATACCATCAAGAAATAAGGTTAGAACACAAAAACAAAATTTTTGATAGGCTTGCAAGAGGGTTGGTTGCACCACAATTGACAAGTCCACAACCGGTACAATGATCACTTTGCTCAAAGAATAGTAACTAGACTAAGAACAAGAGAGAAGAATGATAGAGAGAGAGTATGCTAGCTACTGGAATATCCGACCAATAACCAATGAAGACCATCCAATATATAGGAGAGTGTGAATAAAATAAGAGTTAATGCGATGAGGGAACAAGTGTGAGTGAGAAATTTAGGAACTAATGCACATGAGGGAATAAGTGTGAGTGAGTAATATGCATGGGTGAATTATGAGTTAGAGTATATGGAGAATAATTTTAGCTTTTCGATGCATGTTAGATTGCTAAATTTGGCCAAGGGATGAGGGAGTTGTGAGTTAAAGGGAAATTCGCCCTATTTTTTAGGGATTTCCTAAAATTTAGGAATTTTGCATTTAAAAGCAATTTAGGGAGAATTTTGAGAAACTAATTGCATGGAAAATGAGAATATGGAAAGTGAGAGGAATAGAGTGAGAAAAATTAGCCTTGAGTGGCTAAACTTTCTCCAGAAAATGCCACCTCACCCATGCGCCACCTCTTTAGCTTTAATTAATTCTCATTTAATGCATAATCCTTGGAAAATGCAGCCTTGGTCCATGATGTTGTGTAGATGCCACATCATCCTGATACTCTACCACATGTCGAAATTTGAGCTTGCCACTTGTCACTGTTGGAGATGAAAATGACTACTAAAAATAGAAATTTCCAAAAATAGCCATCCGGTAAACTTGTCAAAACTGACCCAAACTCTCCACAAATGCTCGAAATGACTAGGAGACCACCATCATGTGTCGACTGTTAAAAATAGAAAGTTCTCGCACATTCATGATATTATACTCATTGGATTCAATTTTACGCAAGGAATCTGAATCTGCAATCAGAATCGACATGTGAGCCCTAGTGCTCAACCTGCGAAAAATAGAAATTTGTGCCAAATCATCCCGAAAAAGGTCCAAAAGACTCAGAATGTCTCAAGGATCAATAATATGTGCTCAGAGTCTGAATCTAGGGCCTGGAGCTCAAATTGCTAAAAATAGAAAGTTCTTGGATGTCGCCTTGAAAAGTGTTATCGAGCCTAGAATCATGCAAGGACCATCCCTGTATGCTCAGAACTGCTCCAAACTATCAAGAGACCCACTCAAACTGTGTGTCCTAAAAAGTAGCAACACCTGTTGTAAGTAGACATCTCTCTCAAAATGCATGGGAAACCAAGCTAACTCTGCCTCTTAACAAAATAACCATGTACCGATCATATACCTGTCTCCAATGGAAACCAACATCTGCTAACCACAAGTACTAAACTCTAGGCGAATCTCAGAATGCCAGCCAAAATAATGCATGCTAGCTCTTAACCCTAAAGATTTTCAAGAGTGAAAATCTAGGGGTTAACACACCTCCAACATGAAGATAAGATAAGAAAAGATAATTTTAGTGATGTCCAACTAATGACCACAAAAATTAGGTCAATGGGACTAAAAGTGTACAATCTGTGTAAATACAGAGTTGAAGTGCAAGAGCAGCTTCCTAAAACTAAGCTGACATTGCTAGGAGAAAATACAAGATCTAAGAAACAAACCATAAAAAACCTAAGAAACTAGTACAATAAACAACGAGAAGGATGGAGACATTAGAAGAGAGCCAGCTGCTGCTATCAGGATAGCGAAAGAAAAGATCCTTGGAGGACTCCGACTGCTGGGTATACAAAATAGAAGGCCATAGATAGCCATTACAAGTTTATTTACCACTTCAAGGAAGTTATCAGATTTCAACAGGGAACAGGAACCATCTTGTGGGTAGTTACAAAGCAAAAGCCTAGAATAATAAATCCTGCTTCAACTATACAGTATTGATGACAACTTCAGACAGGATTCAATTTAGCATACTATAAGCAAATTTTAGTGATGGATAACTTGGCAGAAAACTTGATTGTCACACTGGTTGGTAACCTAGTGACCATTATTACTAACATCATGCTGACTGCAACTCCTGTTTATATAATCTTGGCTTATGTACATTTATCAATTTTCAAGCTTATCCAAATGTATTGCTTGACCTACGTTAGATCCATTATAACTTCATCATGCTGTCGTTAATCACGATATATTCAAAGCTGTTACTATTCATGGTATACTCAAACAATCTCATTGACCAATAACAATTTTTCTCATCCTTGAATTTAAGAAATACCAAGAGGATAGACAGGATAAAGATCATACAAAGGTTGTTCAGATGCCTTTGCTGCTGCCCGTATAAAGCAATAGTTCGCTCCTCCAGTTACAGAAGATAATAATGCAATTAAAATGCTGTGTATATAATACTGTCTTCCAGGTATGTCTAAGCCAGTTGAACCGTTACTTTCTGCTCTCTGCCCTGAAAAGCATTTAACAAAAAAATTAATATTCAAAATGACGCATTTCTCAGGACAAAAATATGTATTTCCCTTAAGCAAATTATAATAAGAAAAAGTCAAAATCCAGATGTCTAGAAAGAAACTCAAAACCTATTCGTACCTACAGGATGAAGAGTTAATCTAATATGCAGTGCAAAATGTCTCTCTGATTGGACCTTGTATGTTGCTGAAAATATATTAAGCAAAAACATATATAACAAATAGAAAACATTGGAACAAACAAGTACAAAGTAAAGAGTACAATGATGATGATGATGATGAAAGGACTCTCTCTTTCCTCTATATATATGGGAGGTAAGGGAGGCCAACAATACAATGAGGGTCAATGCCCTTACAAGCAACCTACAATAATCACATGTAAGCTCCCACAAGTGAAGTGCTCCACTCCAAGGGTACACATGTCAAACTCCAAGGTGTTGTCATACACAATAAGGGCTCCAAGATGATGTAGCTAGACAAGGTGTGTCCACACCCTTCCATCACAAGCCCACACGGACTCTATCAGTCCTCCTAAGCCATGTCTCCACTAGGTCCACTCCTCTTGCATGAACACTATCACAACCTAGGCGTCACTGAGCCAACTCCAAGCCTCTATACAGGAATCCAAGCTACCCCATGTTGTCGAGGACCTGATGCCCACCTCCAAGATGCACAACACTCCTCCTCCAAGGTAAGGCGTTATCCAAACAAGTGAAGCCCTCCATCTAGGAATCATGAAGCACGTCCCCCATGCTATCAAAAGAACTCCAACACCCTAAGGAAGAATGCCAAGCAAGCACCAAATTGAGGTAAAGCAACCACTGACCAAGCTATTTTCAATGTGCAAATCCATCACTGACCATCTCACATTTGCAAAATTGCAAATCCATCTTGGACCATCCAAGGGCTGAATGTACAGCATGTACCTCAAATCTCACGAAGCACCCCCAAAACATGGTGTAAACACTTTCAGAGTAACATGAAATCTAACCCACAGAGTTAGCACCACGTTTTAACTTACAAACGGAAAGGGCACCAGAGATGTGGACAAGAAAAATGGTTAAGGAAAGTGCCAAGATTGGAACCACACATGCAGGTGAGTCAAAGTGAGCAAGCACAAAGGAAGAATGAAGAGTGCAGAAACAGCATAGAAGGAAGATGAATCAACATGTGTGAAAGCTGAAAAAACAGGAAGACAAAAGGACTGACAGATGGTCAGAGCATCGGAAGACGAACAGTCAAGAAAATAAATAGGTAGGCAGTAAAAGAGGGAGATAAGATAAGATAATTGTATTAGATTTTAATCTCCATGAATGACCACAATAAGGTCAATGGAACTAAAAAGTACATCAGAAAGTAGGCCAGCAGGGAGAGAGGAGAGAAGAGTCAGAGAGCTAAGAGCTCCTACGTGATCATAAACTGTACCGTGTACTCTGCTATACCATATTAATGAAAAGCATATTTTTCACCTAAGATTGTGAACTGGTTCTGAATGCATGCATGTGATTGTTACTTTGGATTAGCACCCTCTGTATGATCACTAATCTGAAGATCATTGCGTGGATAAGTTGGTGAGTATGGGAAACCCCATGCCCAAATTGCATCAGAAGTGCTTCTGATAATTTTATGTAACTTAAGGAAAATTACACGGCATTTTCAAAATACATTTCTTGAAAAATAAACAGACTTTAAAAGGACATATTAAGAACTTCACGCCATAAGATATCCTTCTTAAACATGTATTTAGAGAGGCTTGAGAGAATTTTGGCCCCTTTGAACCTAACAAGTGCTTGATCTGAACTTTTGACCTCACAAAGTTTTATGATTTATCCTCACGAAATAAAAAAGTGACTTACAGTCTAAAACCCTCTATTTTTATCAAAATCTAAGAATCAATCCTTAAAGGACCTTTCCGTTAGGACTGGGTTGTTCATCATAGAATTAATATTGCAGAAGTCCATGAAATTCCTTAGAAACTCCCCAATCATCATATGGTCATTCTTGAGATTATTAAATTGAGCTTCTTGCTACTCAAAATTATCATTATAATTACTATCACCAAATAGCATGTAATTGCATCCAAGAAAAGTTTCCAACACAGACCATTTTCTTATGGTGCTTCCATGAAAGTCTATTTGATCTTGTGAAATGGCACACAACAATTTGTCATTTCCCTATGAGACAACTAATCTAATCGCTATATCACAGCAACATCTAAGCCAGAGAATTTCAACATGTTTCTGAAACATGAATGCTATAACTAATTTTGGTCTAAGTTACTAGTATACAGACACATACAAATATTGATACAAGGGTGGATATTGATAAATCAGTTTGTTTGTAAATTCAGGATATTGTAGAAGCGGATACAGCATATATAAAATAGATAATACAATACATATATACATAAATAAATCAGTGTTGCAAATATCTCCAATTTCTCCTCAAATTCCCATGCTTTTCCTAGGTTTTCAGGTTGTTGATTTTTCCGATTTTTTCTGAGTTTTTCCAGTCCAAGTTTATGCTTGCTGATATTTTCCCCAACATTTTCAATAAGTTTCTTTCGAGACCCTCAGCAATATATTCCCCAAAACAATATATGCAACATTAATATAAATATAATAATAATTTTTAAGTATGATAGTTTCTTTTAAAGTAAGATACTAATTTAAAATCAGATTCCACAGGGACACGGAGTTGTCAACATAAATCCTACATAACCTGCAAACAACAATTTTCCTGCATGAGCCTTTATGTGATTTTATTTTTTGAATAAGTCTACTCGTAAAGTTGTAAAATGATTGCCAAAATAATGGTCAAGTAGATAGAGTCTAGACAACAGAGCTTACCTAATATCTTAATACTGCTGCAGTAAATCCTTTCTGTGCAGCAAGAACAAAAATTAATTTGATAGATTTCTTCAAACAGGAAACTATGAATTTACATGCATGTACATGATGAATTTTTTGCAGAAAGAGGGCTCTAGTTGATGGGTAGTGTTATCACACAGTTTGTAGTTTGGGCAAAGCCCAACCCAAGCAACAAATGTGAAAGATAATTGGGGACACCTATCACTGTCACCTCGATAGATATCCCCTTCGTTTTAGTGAAGGATCCCGGGTGACCCTAGGGGGATTACAAGGGGAGAAGCAAGGAGCCAAAACACCCCTATAGGTCACGGTCTAAGATGAACTTGAAGCTTGAGGAAAGAGTCTTTGGAATTGGTAAATGGTTGCCAAGGTTATGTACCTGCAAAACAGTGTTAGAAAAACCAAAACAAGACCAAATATGATGATATAAGCCTCAAAACAAGTGGGGATCAGCAAGAAACCTTGTTGTCCAAAAATTGCAGCAGTAAGGAAATATATATCAACAATGAAGAAGTTATAACAGTTGCAAATTAAACCATCAAAATCATATATGATATTGGAAAATAAAGCTTGCAACTAGTACACAATGTTCCAATTTTTTGACCAAGACTTTGATGACAAATGAGGGTTGTTAATGAGTGTTATCAGCAAGTATTTATGAGCAGTGTTACACTTATCGCAATATTATCGAAATTATCGCAATAATATCGCCAAAACCAACCTCAGCAATAATATCCCCTGAAATAATCGCGATAATTTTGATAATTTGAATTTATCGCAATAAATTTAAATTATCACGATAAATTGGGTAATTATCGCAATAAATTGGAAATTATCACCCTGTCTGCATGAATATCACCTTATTAACCATATTCTTGGACTTTAAACCTTCATTTTGCAAAAGTGAGTTTCGCCTCACAGATTTTGACCAAAAATGCTGACAACTAACAGTAAGTAAAAGTTGGCATTTCCTTTGTATTTCTTTTTTATCCTTTTACTTAAATTTTTAACATTACCATTAATTGTTTCAGGATGTTTGAGAGTGGTTCCAACATCATCGGACTTCATATGGAGAAAGTAGAATTTCATATCCCATTCAAAATTCAACAGACTTAAGAGTTTTCAGGATTTCAAGATTGGTAGGATTGCAACATTTTCATTGGATTCTATCATGTATGAGGATATGATATTGGCATTTAATCAAGAGCACCAAGCCCTTTATGTACCTTGATGTTGGTGGTATTGATTGTTGAACTTTTCCGCCATGGCCTTAGCAAAAATGTGCCCTTCACTCAAACCAAAATCATTGATTAATCATGTTAAGTTTTTTCTACCATATTATAAGGCTTGGATTAGATAGTTTCATCAAAATAGGGTGGTGTTGAATGATGTCCCTAGAGGATCGAGGTAGAGGGAAAGGTTAGGAAAGAAGCAAAGGGTGATACTAATAATGAGGATCCCAATATAAATAATGGTGGAGCATTGCTTGTCATTTAAATGATTTTGCTCATTTATTCATAATGCTTTCTTTCAAAATTTCAATAATTTTTTGGAATCATGGTTTGGAATCTTTAAAATATAATTTTTTCATTAAAATTTAAATATTTTACGTATTTTTTTAGTAAACCAAGACATTGAAATCAGATCGGTCCGAGTCAATCCGATTCCAAGTCCAAGTTTTAAAACATTGGTTTGAGATTTGAAGATACTATGACCATTTTTCATCAAGCAAACAAGGGGAAATCCATTGTTTTCATTGCCATGATTCATCTCATCAGATCATTTATTTTGTTTGGATGTGATTTTGTATTATCTTGTCAGGACTTATGACTCAAGACAAATATCATATTTCAGTATCGATGTCTGATGTACCATTTGACATCTTATACATATCAGTTTTATTTCATATTTATGTAACAGCGTGTTTGTTTAATGTTGATGTTGCTTTGTAAGTTTAAAAATTTGAAAAAAAATATATATATTTTGTATTTTTTCAAGTTTCCCGATAATTTCCGATAATTTTTTATATTTTCCCCGATATTTCTGATAATTTCAATTTTCGACCCCTGACGATAAATTCTCGATAACGATAAATGTAATATTGTTTATGACAGCCCAATGGTTGTAGCAAACGTTTGCTACAGCAGCAAGTTCTAGGCATTGAAATTAGCAAGTAAACCACCCAATCAATAGCTTATTACCAATAGAACAATTATCACAGCTTACAAGTAATTTTCAACAGTAGAAAAGTTGGAAAATAGTATGAAAGGGTGAGTTTGTTGCAGCCATAATGGTTGTAGCTTAATGTTTGTTGCAGCCCTAATGGTTGTAGCTTAATGTTTGTTACAACAACACAATCACTTAGCCAATCAAGACGCCCTTGGAGGACAAGAGAGCCAATAGCATATAGAATTTATATCCAACCTTGAACAATTCAATCTCTTAATATGATGAATAGATCATGTTCATACAGAAAATATCCAAAATAGAAAGGATATAACACAATAATCCATGTAGGACTGTAAAATATATTATAAAAGAATGTATAAATAGATAGATTGGTAGATGATATACAATGAGAATGAGGGCCCATTTATATACCCTCGCAGGGGGTGCCCTTTCATGAATAGACATGTCTTTTCACTTATGATATATTAATTATTATTATATTTTATATATGTTACATTGCCTTCACCTTAAAATTGCTTTGTCCTCAAAACATCATTACTGAAAGGCTTCCCTTTAACTTTTGCTCTAGCTCGCAATGTCTTCTCAAGATCTTTTGTGCTTGTAGTTGTGACACTTGACGAAACAAAACAATATAATCTTCGAATTCCTGAAGTAATATGTTGCATCTTCTCGAGAGTGATCCATCCCAAATCTACTTTCATGGAAACTTGTTTATATTTCGCTTGATCTTGTTATTGGTTGTAACGAATTTTGTGATTTGGATGACCATAAGGCATCCTAATCTCTTATGAATTTTGTTTGATAGAACTTCCTTCAACTTTGGATACTTCTAGTGATTCAACTCGATCGATTTTTGTTCCTTTTGTTGAATTCCTCCATTGTTTCATTTTCCTTCTTTTGACTAGAGCTAAGGGCAGCCAATAAATGACGATCTTCCTTCTGATCACCCCATCTTTCATTGAAGGCCTTTTGGATTTCTGCCAAGGTGCTAAATTTGTTATCATCTTGTTCCATGAACCACTCTAAAACCTCCCCCTCCAGAGAATACACAAAAGGTTTCATCTTCACATCTTCATAATTGTGACCACTACACCATTTCAGGATGCACATGTTGAAATTCACAATGTGAGACCTGGCACTAACAGCATTGTTTCCTTGAAAAGCAGGCAATTTCTCAACAGCTTTGTCAGGAACAGGATGAGGATAACCTTGAATATTAGCAAAATTACATGGACTTAATGGATCACCCATAGTTGTTGTAGGATTATTATGTGCAAACAAGATATGTATATCAGAGATGCTTCTTCTCCAAGACTTTCAAGGAGCCTATGAGGAGCTAGTCTGTTTATTCTCCCCCTATACACCCTTTCAAGTTCAGGAAGAGAATCAACCAACCCTTGCAAGTTGCTCCTAGTAGGATACCTCAAGGAATGATTAAGTGGAGTCACCACTTGGAGACAACGCAATGTCAAATAACAAAACTCAAGTTAAAAAAAAATTAAAGGGAAAGTTTATTACTTAGTTTTTAAATAATTAATTAAATTTTGTCAATTAACCAAGGATAAGAGACTTATCCCCGGCAACGACGCTAAAGATGTTACCGTCCTTATACACACCTACAATGTTCGACAACACAGGTATTCCAACAGAGGACGAACACCTTCAGTAACCACTCACATAACCAGATCAAAGATCAACACACCGATGTTTTCAAGTGGTAAAACCCCTACGGGGAA
>JZKD02S1673698.1:609629-623403 GCA_000966675.3 Picea glauca | reverse complement strand
AACTGGTAAGTTGCAGCTTGCCTCTTAGAAATGAGCAAGTGTGTTGTGTGATAAAGTGAGGCACTAGCCTCTCTATATATACAAGTCTGGCACGTGTGAAGGGTCTTCACTGGCAAGGCCAACTTCTCGCTCTGGGTGGGTAAACCCACCTTTATTATATTTCTAGGTCTCAATAATAATTGTTGGGGCCGACTTCTTATTCTACCTATTACAATTGTTTGTTGACCAATCCGCAAAAGGGGATTTGGTCCTAATACAATTACGGACATGATTAATCCACAATGGGGATTAATCCTATAAATAATATATCAATAATAATAAGAATACTCTTTGTAGTTACATTATTTCAACATTTACCACCGAGAATATCCTAGCACACAAGAGGGTGCACAAAACCCTAGAAACCCTAGCGCCCAAGAGAGGTGCGCAACTTTGACCAAGAAGTGTACTTGCTGAAATTTCCAAAACTCACAAGTGTGTGTGTGTCTACAAATGAAAGATTTCATCTTATTTATATTAGACTTGTCCTGTCAACTAAAGTGTCTATGAGCACAATAAGGCCGACCTCACTTAGACATTTTATTTATTTATTATTATAATAATTAATATTAATATTACTATTAAAATTAATATTAATTATCTTTTACAGTTTATCTTTAGACACAATAAGATAGGGTCGACCAGTACCCTTTACTCAATAACTAGGGTTACAGGTAGGTCTGACTCTTGAACAATATATAGGAAAGGATCTAATACACCCACTAGTGCTCATCCACTAGGGGTCGCATCCATAGGGATGCCATAGACCTGAGTCACTGCATTACACAGATGAGCTAGGTCCTCGCACATGCACTTATGCTCAGCTATAGTCATGTCTGCTCTACAGATCTGCTTTCCCACTGCCACTGACAAGAGGATCATCTGGAGTCTTCTCATCAACTCTGTTGCTATTCGGAGGAGGCCATCACATCATCTTCGTTCTTATTCTCATGATGATGTGCCTAGCGCTTTTCGGGATTTCTCTAACTCAACAGATCGCTCTTACATCCGATAATCATCTGGAGTTCTTCTCTTTCACGTCATGGAGGAGGCCTTATACATTCCTAGCCCCTGTCCCAGGCTAGAACCACAAACCCTTTATTAGGGACTTTCTCTTAGGTTTGTAAGCTGAGAGTAAGACTTCACATAGTTGTTATATACCACATCTCACAGGTTTGTAGGCTGGAGGATGTCTCCTATAGCTGCAATCATTAACAAGGCCTTGGGTATGATTTGTCAAAATAATAATCAAGAGATCCCCCCTAATTTATTAAAGCTTCAACAGGTTGAGTGGTATGTAGATATTATTTTCTATCTTAAGAATCTCACTTGTCCAAATCATCTAGTGGGTCATAAGAAAAGGTCTTTGAGATTAAAATCTTCTAAGTATGTCCTCACTAGAAATGGATTAGGATGGAAAAATCCTGATGGAACTATCCTTAGATGTGTGGATGATGTTGAATCAAAGAAACTAGTGGATGAATTCCATGCTGGATTTTGTGGTGGACACTTTGCTGCTAAAACTACTACACATAAAATCCTTAGAGCGGGATATTATTGGCCCACAATCTATTCAGATGTGCATCAGTTTGTAAGAAAATGTGAGCCTTGTCAGCTTTCATGAGAAAGCAAAAGTTAGTCGCCCTCCCCTTGCAACCAGTTGTGGTTGAAGTACCTTTTCAGCAGTGGGGTTTGGACTTCATAGGAAAGTTCAAAGATAATTCAAGTAATGGGTATTCATGAGTTATAACAGCTAAAGATTACTTCACTAAATGGGTTGAATCCATTCCCACTAAGTCAGCAACTGAAAAAATTTGTCATGGATTTCCTTGAAGATAGGATTATTACTAGATTTGGGGTGCCTTCAAAAATAGTGACAGATAATGCTAAGGCTTTTTGTTTAGCAAAAATGTCTTCCTTTTGTTTCAAGTATGGTATTATCTTGTCACATGCATTAGATTACTATCCCCAAGCAAATGGTCAAGCTAAGTCAAGTAATAAAAATTTAATGACCATAGTTAAGAAAATTGTTGGAGAAAACAAAAGATCTTGGGATAGCAAGATTAAGAATGCATTATGGGCTGACAAAATTACCAAGAAAACAGCAACAGGGAAAAGTCCTTTTGAGTTGGTGTATGGTTTGGAGGCTAGGTTGCCAGTACACCTTAGACTTCCTACTTACGGTTCAGTTCAGAATTTTTCTACAGAACAGGATGCAGTTCAGAACAGGGTTAATCAGATAATAGGGTTAGATGAAAGCAGAAGAAAGGCATATGATCAAAATTGTAGAAATCAAAGTAAAGTTAAAAAGGATTTTGACAAATCAGCTAGGTAGCGGGACTTCACAGTTGGGGATACAGTTTTGTTATGGGATAAAGGCAGAGAGAAACCAGGAAAACATGGCAAGTTTGACAGTTTGTGGTTGGGTTCATAAATGATCCGAGAAATAGCAGGTCTTAATTCTTTTCATCTCAGCCATTTGGATGGTAAGCCTATAAATATTCCAAGGAATGGGCAACAGCTCAAACTCTTCTTCAAATGATGGGCAGCTTAGTGTCCAAAGGGACACCCTTTGTAACGTATCTCTAACCCTTCTCCTTTATTTTCAATTTTGTATTATTTCATTCATTATGTAATTAAGTTACTTAGATGTTTTATTGTATCGTAGTTTCATTTTGTAATTTTTATGAAATAGTTATTTCATTATGTAATTATTGTTTATAGCATGTTATTTATTCATTGTTTACATGTATTTATGTTGGATATTGGTGACCACTTTGTTTTGTAGATGTAGGATTCTCATATGCTCTCCTTCCCAAGTGAAGATCAAACACACTTCCTCGTGTGGAGCCAGATGTTGACCACCTATTTCAACTAGGGAGTCAACTCCATGTACCATGAAGATATGCACCTGATGGTGCTACCAAGTTGAAGACTTGTTGGTTCTACAAGGCAGTTTTGGCCTTTAGCATTTTGTTGTAATTGAAATTTTCGCTCCCCTACGTGGGATAATAATGTAATGGGTCTACATGGATCATAGTTTAGGTCAGTTGCCTAGGACTTTATCATTAGAGGAGTCTCTTTCACTGAGTGTTTTTTTTCCTCAGGTTATTAATTTGGCCTAACCAACCTTATTAATTTCCCTTGAGTTTTTCACTCCCACATAATTCTTCAAAGTGGTGAAAGGCGTTCTAATGATCAAGCCCATGGGATAACTAAGGTCTAGGAGTGTTGTAAATGACCATGCTAGACATTTCCTAGAGTCTCGCAGAATTCCATGAAGTTTTGATAGGAATTTTTAAATAATTAAAATACCCGCAAACTGGGGATTTTTAATTATTTTTTATGTAAAATGTAAAAAAGTGGTCCTTGGGGATTTTCTATAGGGGTATGAGTACTTAAATCAAATGGTCCATACACCCCTACACCCTTGGACCAAGTCTCAGCTCATTTGGACAAGCTTTGCTAGGCCATTGTCCATGGACGTCTAAGTCAGTCAAAAATCAGCATGTAATTGGCTTAATTAAAGTAGCAAATTTTTGTAAAAGTCACTAAAGTCATGAGAGAGAGTGGGAGAAGTGTCCCAAATGTTTTTCCTAAATTGAGAAAATGATTTCCAACTTAGAAGGAACCCTTTGCTTAGCCCACAACCCACATTGACCATCTTCCTAGAAGAGGGGTGCCCCCCTTTTCTCAATAATTCATGAAAAATAAAAAATATACCATGGAGCCCCCCAATACTTTGGTAAACCTCCCCATTCATCCCCACTACACTTCTAATTAATAGGAAAGGGGGTTTCCCCTTTCCCCACTCAACCCTCAAGCCTCACCCTCCTCTCTTGACCCAAGAGTGTGCCCCCCTTGATGAGACCCTCTTCCATTAAATGGGTGCCACTTGGAGCCCATCCAAGTGGGCTCTCTCCTCCTCTTCTCCTATAAATTGGACCCTCCCCTCCTCATTATCTCATCTATTCTCATAGCAAGTTTACTATACCAAAATTTTTCCTCTCTTTTCCCTCACTCTCTCATGCTCTCATGTGTAAATCTTGCTACAAGTATTTGTAGCAACATTTTGGTGGATAATAAAGGAAGTTTTGGAAAATCTATGGTGTGCATTGGGAGTCTTCTTGGTGTCTCCATTGTGTCTTTGTGAGGTGATATATTTCCATTTGTTTTTGCATTCTTGCTTTCACTAGTTCTATTTGGAGACTCAAGCAAAGTATTTTGCTTGGGTGATGTTAGTAGTAGTATTGCTATCAACCTTGTGATAGTTTCTTATTTAGTTTGCAAAGTATTTTACAAACTTGTTGGATGCTCTCACCTCCATGTTTCATTGTGTAGCAAAGGCAAGCCTTTTGGGGAATCACTAAAGGATTGGAGGATTGGCTTTAGAGTGGAAAGCCAACTCTTTTAATCATCCAAAGTTTCAATATTTATCTAACTTTCTTTCCTTTCTTTTCCTCATTTTTAAATGGTGATATGATATAGGATAGACACTAAAGATTTCACTATCATTCTCAAAAATTTTACTTAGATTTATGTATCATTGGGCTTGTTGTTCCTGAGTCTGTACTTAAGGCTTAAAAGTACAGTGTCAAGGCATCCGAAAGTGGGTGATAGGTGTAGAAGAGGGAAGCGTAAACCTTCGGTAAAGGAAACTAGGGAAGATTTCTACGTTGGTGCTATCTAGCTTCCAACTGTTCCTGAATAGTTATGTCTCATTCAATGGCTGTCCATGATTGTTCGAGTTCAGCCCGGTTAGTTGTCGTTTTAAGAATGGTGTTGAAGAGGTTTAAGGCAATGTGTGTTTGATTTAGTAGTCTGGGTTCAACGTTAGTTTGAGTTGGTACAGGAACTGTCATGGGGGAAAGAAAGGTAGGAAAGACTTTAAGAAAGGTTAAGTGTTGTCTCAGTTTGGTCTTATAAAAGAGAACTTACGGTTGCAGAAATAAAATATGGATGCAAATCTAAGGCTCGTTCCCGTAACTGTATTATATTTTAATAAAAGGTGTGAAGTGAGAGAAAAACATTTAGCTGTATAGCGCAAGGCTCCTGTCAAAGGGAAATCTCACATATAAACAGAAGAGGAAAATAGTAAGGAGATAACTGACATAGCATAGAATATATGCAGAATTCTGAAAATGCAGATTGGTCTTACACCCGCTGATAGCTGGTGCAGAGGAAAGACAATAAACAATTACAGAAAACCAAAATTCTTTCGCTATAGTAGTGGTCATACTAAAGTATAACGAAGCACATCAGTTAAGAATATGAAATGAAATGTAAAAATGAGATACAAGGAAGCAAACTTGTAATACAGTAGTGACGGAATTGAGAATCTCCAGATCTGCTTGTATTAACTCTCAATGTAAAAACTCTAATACAAAAAACTCAAAAAGGTCCAGCCCTGTCTATTTCTTTTTGTGATATATTTATACAATTTTTACAAAGCGGGTAGAATCTCAATAGTCACAAAATTTCGGTTATGACAGAGAAGAGAGCAATCGCTCCATTTCTCCTACTCTGTCTTCACTTGGTGCCAGGTGTTTGTCGTTGTGCGAGCCCGGTACAGGCGATACATCTTTCCACAAGCTGAGATATTAGCCGCGATGGTTCAACTTGACAACTGGCTTCGAAGAAGTAACATTCACGAGCTAATTGTTGTAGCCTATCCTCCATCTGTCCATCGATGATGTCGATGGCACATAGTTGTGCGTTGGGTTTGATCATGCACCTATCAACTTGGACTATGTCCACCACAGCCATCTGAGAGATATCGGCCAAATCTCTCTCCTCCTTTTCTTTCAGATCAAGTGAGATCTGTTCCACATTCATCTGCATCAACGTCTCGGCATCACCTCCGCTGTCAATGCCCAGTAGCTCACCATCTATAGAATTGAAAGCCTCCTCCAAGGAATTGGTTATCTTTAGGGCTTGTTGCTTGCCTTCGGCGATGTTATGCTCCCATTCCTTTAACAGAATATTTCCTCTGGTTTGTTCTGAGATGGTGAGCCTGGGAGCACCCGTCGAAACTCTGTTATTCGTGGCTATCACCGCCTCCTGGAAGGCGACCCGAGCTGCTCCTGCATCTCTTTCTCTGGCAGATAGGTTCTCGGAAACCTGATTGACCAACAGACAGTTTTCCCGGATCGCCACCACCTTCGCGAGCAAATTCTATTGCGTCGAAGAGATTCTGCTCCGAATTTCAATTGCCTGGGATTTGACCATCCCGATGTTTATCATTATGCTCTCAGCGATTTCTACCCAAGCCTGAAGCTCTTCAATCAAATTCCTCTGTTAGCTCGCCTGCACCCGGCCATCCCGGACCACTTGCTGTGCTTGCTCAAGCTTAGTTTTGAGCACCTCAATTTCATTTTTATCTGCCAATCTAGCCTGCTCTATTTCCGTGCTCGCCTGACCTTTAGCATTCTCCGTGGCTGAGGCCAATCTGGCTTCAAGAGTCATGATTAGGCGATTTTTTCTTTTAAGTTGGTTCTTCAAAAGTCCGACCGAGAATTGGTTCGCCGAAGCACATGCTCCTAACGTCCCTGCGATTTCAGTGGCAAATTGCTCATGCTTTTTATCTTTTCCATCGGTCATAACTTTATACTTTTTGGCAGTCGACTCTCCCTCCTGGTAGAATTCCCTTTTTACCACTGCTTTTCTCTTTTTATCAAAGAAAAATTCATTCGGAGGGAGTTCTTCTATTCTTATGGGCCTCAGCTCCTCATTGAATATCCATCCCTCTTCTATATTTCCCTGCGTCGACTGCAAGGGAGTGACAGACGTGATGGGTTCTCCGATCTGTTTCGCCGATTTTCTTGGGGTGTCGACCGGGTCCTGCTTCTTTGGCGGTTCTGGGGTCTTTATCTCTGTCTCCGACTTCTGTTTCTTTGGCGGGTCCGGAGTCTTTTCCTCTACTTCTGGATTCTTCGTTTGTTCCTCCTCGTCTGGGTGTTTTCCTGGGTCAGGAGTTGCATCTTTAGAACCTTCAGCGTCCTTTTGTTTCGTCTCCAAAATACCGAGACCTTCACCTCGCAATACAGCGGGGAGACAGCTACGTCTGTGTTCCTGGAATTTCAATACCTCGGATCTATCCTCGGGTGCCAAGGATTGAATCCGGGCTAGAATTTCCTCATAGGACCTCGCTCCTTGGAAAACGTCATCCGAGGGCGAATTCTCATGTTCAAATCTTTTTAGCCCGCAATTAGCCAAATGATTGCTCACGACCCTCTGTGGATCATGCTTCTTGTATTCGATTGAGACCAAATTTAGGTCTTCCAGGGCAACGGCCTCGGCTTTGGCATGCCCGAAATCTAATAAAGAATAAGAATTTAAACGAATGGGAAAAGACGGCCACACCTTCTTTGAATACCCTTTGAGCTCTTTACTTACACTGCCAATTACCGTCTGCCGGGCGACCTCGCGACAAGCCAGCTTGTCAGGAATGAACAATGGTAGCGCATGCGGGGGAACAGAGGCACCGAAAACTCTGAGGTATGAAAATTCTGCCTCCACGTACCAGTCCGCTATGCTGCACAGATTTGTCGCTATGTTGTCCGAGATACGGGGTGGCGGGTGACCAAAAATGGCGACATGCAGGGGCACCATCACCCAGTTAAAAATTTCATAAGCGAAATTTTCTGCTTTGTTTTCCCATAGTTTTTCATGATATACCTGTATGGGTTTGTCTTCGGCCGGAGTCCAACCCTAGCTCATTAAAGGGAAAGGTGTCATGGAACAAATTGCGTCCATAATTTATGCGGACATGAAGAATGAGGACGACCTCCCACTTTCCTTCTGCTCCCGATACTCTGTGACCCGATTGGCCAAACTATCCGAAAGCATCTTCGCCCAATCAAAAGAACAACCTTCTACAACCCGAAAGATAAGAGGCACCCACGCAAGGAAAAAATGCACTGTGTCTTCTCTACCATATAACCGGCAAGTCATCATGGCCACATATCTATAATGTGGTTCTAACGAAGCAATTGAATAAATGTCGTTGGAATCAGCTCTGAACTTTGCAGTGTTTGAAACCCAGTCCTTTATCAAACTGGACATGGTCTTATCGTACTGCATGCATTCCTTCTCCTTGAATTCTTCCAAGAACTCAGAGCCATATGTGAAGTCAGACGTCGCGGGTAGCTTATACATAGTTTGCAGATGCTCGGGCCTAAAAGTCCCGACAGTGACTCACTGCCCGTTCATGATAGTCCTAATCGGTACGTCTACGTGATCCAACGCCCATCGGATCATGTCGTAGTATGGAAGCAACCGCGGTCTGGCTGCTACCCTGTGCATTCCGGATTGGACTACTATTTTGTATTTGGTGGTGATATCGTCTCTTTCATTGCCGTCGGAGTCGTCTGAATAATCCACCAATTCTGATTGCAGCATGTCTGAAACATATGACTAGTTAGGGATCGAGTCGATAATCCGGGGTGAAGTATCGGAGACATTATCTGAACCTTGTCCCGAAACCTCGACATTTGCCTTAGTTTCTTTCCGCAAAGCCATGCCTGCAGCTTGCGTTTTAGCTCTTCTGCGGTAGAACTGCGTATACATACAGAAGTCAGTTTACTCAGAAGTGATGAGCTATGTGCGCTATGAAAATATGTTCGTTATAATGAAATGAAACTCTTACATATATTTGAAAACTCGGTATCTTTCAGAACAAGCCTATCAAATCATAATTAGAAATAAATTTATGCCGTAAAAATCCGATCTTATATTCATAGATTTACCCTATTTCCTCATTAATGTCATAAATTTTTGGCGGTTTAACAGTCGGTTGGAGTATGGAGAGAAAAGGCTTCCTCAAGAAACGTGCCAGCATCGAAACGCGGGATATATCTTGCTTTAGCTTAATTAATCCAATCTCGCCAACGTTGATCAATTTCTCGCTATTCGTTATATCGTGGATCTTCTTTTAACAATTTGAGTCTCCAACTCCCGAGACTGCGAGGACCGATTTGGTTTAATTAAAGGTAATCGTGATTTGGGGCTTGATTAATTTTATAATAGTTTTATTTGCCATATCACAACTCGGAACTTCGACGATAAGTTTCTGGGAGATTTGTATGTCGAGTTGCGAAATCGCGAGATCGCGATAACAAGGCTTAATTAAGGGGAAGATAATCTTGGATTAAGTGATTAATTAATCATGTTATAATTACATCGTGACTTCGTGAGTCAGGGTTTAGACGCCGTAACTTTTGAAAAAGATAGTGCCGAGTGGCGAAATGCCAAGAGAAACTTTAACCACGGTTAGCTTTTTTGCCTTTAATCCTCGACATGGGTTATCCAAAAATGAACCTCGTGTTCTTGGCTCTCGGGGATGTAAAAATAAAAATTTGGGTTTGGCGAACACCGAGGCGCGAAACCCCGACAACATCTTAATCATGAGTTAAAAGTTTTTACCCTTGCTACTGTCTTGAATGAAAATTTAAAACGACTTTGTCGTTTCGTGACTCAGGACGTGTGAATTCATGAGTTATAGTATCCGACCTGCGAGGTCCCGAAGCAGAACAAAAAGAGGGAACATTCTTACGAAAAGTAGGACTTGTTTCGAGAGTAGAAAAATCGTCGCTGCTAGCGTGACAAAGTTTCAGAGTTCTCAATATCTCGGAGGGAAAAAAGGACACCATCTTTAGGTTTTAAGCATCAAATGAAAATTGTGACACGCTAAAAAAAACAAGGGCGGCTCCAACAGGGCTAATCAAACTTAACAAGTTCTTGGTGTTTTGTAGCATTTTCCATAAAACAATACCTTGCTGATTTTTACGCAGATTTCCAACAACAAGGAGGGAAAGCTACTAGTTTGAGCCCTAAAGGCCTTTAAAAAGCATTTGAGACTTGGGATATCAAATCCCCGTCCTTTTCATTCTTCTAAGTCATTGTAAGCCACCCTTGAGAGTCTCTTGGGTGTGCCTTCTTTCAAGTTTACATCAAAAATCTGATATTGTAATAGAGTAGAATTGCTTTCTTGTTTTTCTTTTTACACCCACCTTGGCCAAAACGGTGGCATTGTGCCTCCACTTGTGCCATTGTTGTTGGGTTTGCGATTTATTTCCAAGTCTTTTATTTCTTTCATAATACCCAACTTGGCCAAAACGGTAGGCATTGTGCCTCCACTTATGCCATTGTTGAGTTTGTTTTTGCTTTCAAGTAATTTTTTTTTAATTCTTTTATTACACCCACCTTGGCCAAAACGGTAGGCATTGTGCCTCCACTTGTGCCACTGTTGTGGGGTTGCAAATTCATTCATTTTCTAAAACAAACTAATAAAGCATTTCAATCTATTTATTTTGCTCCACCTTGCAAGATATTGGCATAAGCCATTCCTTGCAATAACGGAAGGCTTGTATAATTTTAAAATCATTGCTAAAGTAATCCTATTTGTTCTCCATTTTTGCCCCGTATTCTCTCCCCTTTCCACTTGTTGGATCCTGGGTGACAAGAAAGGGCAAAGGTTGGAGGTTTAATAATTAGGCATCCAAGCACTTATTGTTTCAACCACGAAAAAGAAGGCTTGAGGAAGATACTTGGGATGCTAGGTCAGGGATAATCTCACGGCACTCAGTGTCCCCCGAGTTGAGTACCTTGTTTTTTGGATTTGACCTGTGGAGCTAGGGTAAGGCCTTGTTTGTCTTGCTTATTTAGCACCCAACACTTCCTTTTGGTTGAGAGGATAACAGTTTTGGGGTAGTCACATAGTCTAGGATTCAATCTATCACATCTAATCCCACTAATCAAAGAGAGACTTAACAAAAGCTACACACTACATTCACAACACTTGCAATCTCATTTTCAAAGCAATTTATCTCACAACATAGCATCTCAAATTTACTTTTCAAGCAATCTCAAAGTTGTGTGATTTATTTTTCAAGCAAGTCAATCTTAAGCAAATTTACCTTTCAAGTTTTGCAATCACATTTTAAGGCAATTTACTTTTCAACTATTTTGGCATTGCAAGCAAGTTACTCTCAAGCAACTCGCTTTTCAAGCAACATCTTTCATTGTGATATCTCATGTTAGTTGGTTTAGGATCTAATTTCTCCTTTGTATAGTTGTAATATCTTATAAGTGGTTGTTCTTTTTCAATAGTTTTATTCATGACATGTTTCAATTATTTCATTTATTGATGTAAGTTGAATGTTTCATTTATCTAACTATTCTTTAATCTCTTTTATGTATTTTATGTAATCGTCTAATTTATTATTTTCATTGTAAGCTATCTTGCCATATTCAATTTGTGTGTTGAAATTTGTAATTATCTCAAGTATAAAGTGATTTCTTGTTGTATCCTATAGCAATTTTATTTTTTGTATAATTGTACTTAATTTTTTAGTTGTATAATCTAATTGACCCCTTGCCCAACCCTTAGGCACTAGGATTAGTTGACCTTAGGGAAAGGTTTGATTTTCATTAAAAAATTTGCATTTGCATTGTTGTGTTCCATATAGGCTAGTTTCCCCCTTACCTTTAACAAACTAAAATTAACTCCTAGAATTCATTTAATAATTCACATAGTAACTACGGTCTACCCCCCTTTGGCTTCCCTAGGAGTAAGCCTAGATGGAAGAAGTTCAAGTCGAGGTGACTGTGGGCTTGAACTTAGGCATTGTGCCTCCAAGGACACACTAAGTAGATTGGACTTAGTCCACGTTAGCAAGTGTGTATAAGGACGGCAACAGGAACATTACACTGAATGGAGGAGTAATTAGCAGTGACCTTAGACTAATTACTCACAGTTGTTTCCTAGGTTTGCCCGGAGCAGATCTTAGAGACAAAAATAGCTGAAATAATTTTTAATATTGTTGAGATTTGGTAGCTTGGAGGTACTTCTGCATTGGCAGCGCTTAACATGCGAAAGTGACCAAGCAAATTATCTCCTAATGACTTTATAATTATAAAGTGATTTTATAAAGTTGAGTCTTTTAATTTCGAAATGTAAAAGTGACTTTATGTTGCTATGGGTCACTTTATTAACTTAAGTGACCTCAACGAATGATTAAATCGTGACCGTTGATCTCAAGGGTAAGTGAAGAGTCACTTGAGGGAGATCAAGAGTTAGAGGAGTTACAATTCGAAATTGATAAAAGACAGCTCATTAGGAGATGAGGGCACACTTGTTGAGGAGAGCTTGAGGGAAGTTGAAGGGGCACACATCCCAAGGAAATTTCTTAGCTTGGAGGGAAAGGGTTTCAATAGCCAAAAGGAGGCACGCATCCCAAGGAAGTTTCTTAGCTTGGAGGGAAAGGGTTTCAGAAGCCAGGAGGAGGCACGCATCCCAAGGAAGTTTCTTAACTTGGAGGGAAAGGGTTTCAGCAGCCAGGAGGAGGCACGCATTCCTAGATAGCATCAACATCAGTGGAGGTCGTACAGTACGGTTTGGAAGAGGTTGTACAACATATTTTGCTTGCCTTGTAGCCCCAGCTAACTCAGAAATCTATGTTGTGTATTGGCACGAGTTTCTAGGAGTTTTCTCTGCTGATAAGAAGTTCGTACAATAAGGTATGGATTTGTACCTTAATTCTGGGCACGAAAATCAAGATTGTATCTGTTGTTAGTGACTGTACAGTTCGTATAGGTTGTCTTGGAAGTCTGTTTATGATTTCAGACTGTATTACATTGGATATTTGTGTTGTTTTCTGCTCAGAAAGAGTGAAAGTTCAGATGTAAATGTTGAGTTTAAGCTGTTGTTATACACGGAAATTTCCCTAAAGCTGAATAAGAAACTTTCTCCTCAATTTGTCACATTTTTTGTGTTATTCTTCTTGGGGTTTTACCCAGATTTTTCATGGTGCATTATGGATATTTTGTCCAATGTTAGAATATAATTCCGCTACAGATTTAGTTTCAGAACTATATTAATTAGTGTTTCTACTCATTAAGTGCAGCTAGTAATGGTTTTAATGTTTGTTGTTATGACTTAATTGGAGGCTGAAATCTGGGTATAATATAGAGAATTTCTGAACTAATTTCAACATGGTATCAGAGCAGGTGCTCTGAAGTTCAGTGGGCAGAATTTTGGCACTTGGGACAGCAAGTGATTTGCTGGTACATTTGCTTGAAGAAGACAGAAAAAGGTTCTTTGTCGGGTGGACAAAGATGACTTCCAGCATCAAGTTTGAAGATAGATTCAAGGGGGTCTCCACCTACCTGCAGTTGAAGGTTAGAATCAGCAGTGTTCTCAAGAAGAACAAATTGTGGTCGTTTGCGAACACCATTGTACCTGTACCTACAGATCCCACAGCTCTTGATGCTCATGAGGTGTGTTATCGCACGGTTTGTAGGAAAGGGCCAAGAGCTTTGAAACCGGCGTAACAGGAGCTTCCCCACCCACTGTCACCTCGATGGGGGGCTCTTTCTATTTAGGAGGGCAAGTCCAAGGGAGACGTCCCCAAGTCAATCTGGATAAATGAAGGGAAATGGATAAAGACCAAGTCAACGGGAAACCCTTCCACAGATTGATGCCCGATAGAAGATAGTCACCACTGCTAATGCACCTGCTTGCGAGACAAAGACAAAGAAAACTAGAGTGTACTTGCAGTGGATTAGCACTTCATAAAACCAATGACTATCTCTAATACATGAGCAATTAATAAATGCTACTATTGACGAAGTCAATGATGGCAAATAAAGCAAAGATTATAATCACTTCTCAATATAGCATAAAGGACAATTAGCATTTAATGTGTGTAATTAATCCATATATCAAATCATCAAT
>JZKD02S1673698.1:568850-582789 GCA_000966675.3 Picea glauca | reverse complement strand
TCCTAAATAGAAATAGCTCCCCATCGAGGTGACAGTGGGTGGGGAAGCTCCTGTTACGCCGGTTTCCACCTTTGACTCAAGCTATTTAACCTTTCCTACAAACCGTGCGATAACATGGCCTTCATTATGGATAATGTAATGCTTGATTTCAAATGTACTTTAGTCTGGAACACTGTGAAGGCTTCATGTAGATCCGAACAATAGAGTATATCATAGTTGGAAAGCTGGAACATGTCTATGTGGCACTTCTTCTGTCATCATGAGATCTTATCTACTGAGTAGTCATCTTGATGTTATAAGAAATCTTCACCACACTTCTGTTGTGCACTAGAGGTTCTCCACCAAGTTATCTTCTTTTATCTGCATGTAAGAGTCTCTTTCTGGTATGCCTTAGAGTCTTGAGATTGCTCTTCATACGCTCTTTATTCAAGTTCTCTAGAAAACATTCTTTGCATTCATCTGATGTAGAACTCCAACACATGGATGTTGCGGATGATATAATGACTCATGTAGAGATAAGTCTAGTTTACTGGAACAAGTAATCATCATAGTCTTCTCCCTTCATCAGGGAGAACCTTTAGTTCTAGATCTCGCAACACTGTTCTTCATCACGACTTTCAGTTCTTCTGCTTGATTACTTTTAGTGAGTTCATATTAGACTGATAATCTTGTGATTCCCGATACAATGACTGGTTGTTCTGGTTTCTCTACCTTTCTTGGAATCCTCGTGTTCTTCTTCATGTTTTTCTTTAGCTCTTGGGTCCATGGAGTTTCTTATAGATTCCATGCCCTAGAGATTTCACTTCTTTCTTTCATCATAGGATCACGGATCTAGATGGACAACCAAGAATACTTTAAGGCTTCTCTTTGAAGAAGTCTTCCTCACGTACTGACTTTTATGGCTGCTACCATGGATATATATATTTCATCATCTTCAATGGATCATAGGATTAGCTCCCTCCTAACCCTTGCTTCATGTAAGAGTGCATATAATCGGCTCCCTCCGTCTGACAGAGTCCACGCTTCCATCTGCATCCTTATTGTCTTCTACAATATATAATAGAGTCCACACTTCCATCTGCATCCTTATTGTTTTCTGCAATATATAATTTGGTCTAGAGTCCATGCTTCCATCTGCATCCCTATTGTCTTCTATAATATATAACTAGCTCTCTTGTTTAACAGAGTCCATGCTTCCATCTTGTTGTTTTTCTACAAAAGCGTCATAAGTCTTTTTCCAATTTCCTCTCGATTGCTGACTTCTTTCTATCTTTGCTTCTTCTAAGTCTCTTCATGATTGATTTGGCTTATCTTGCAATAGCTCATGATTTGCATTTCATTCTTTCATGTGTATTATCTAATGATATCTCTTTTTCATCTTGTATGTTCTTCCATAGGTATAGTTCTTCTTGGAACACATTATCTTCCAAGAGATAGATATACAAGATATGTATAGGGATGATGCAAACAAGATATGTATATGAAATAAGAAGAGTGTTGTTACCTTTTTAGAAGAAGAAGTCTCTTCCATCCTGCTTAGTCTTCTTTGTAGGTTCCTTTTTCTTCGGTAATCAATGCTTTGTGTTTCTCTTTCCTTTTCTTTAGCTCGGGGCACTGATTCTTGTAGTGACTGTACTTTTGACAGTTGAAGCATTGTACTTTTGAAATGTCTTTCTCTTGATTTGGCTTCTTCCTTGAACCAGACTTCCTTTTGTTCCTGAAGTTCTTGAATCTTGCTATGAAGGCTTGATCATTGTACTTCTTTTGGGGTTTCTCTTTTGCATTGATCCTTGATTCTTCTTGAGCACAGCAAGTCCAAAGTTCTTCAAATGTCGGGTACTCCTTTCTTTTGTTCATGCTTGCGGCAAATATATCCCATGTCTTGGGAAGGCCATTGAGTACTATGTTCACCAATTCCTTCTCTGAAGTGATCTCTTCAATAGCTTGTAGTTGATCTCTTAACTGGGAGATTCTTACAAAGTATGATGTTATGTTGTCATCCTCATTCATCTTCATGTCACGGAGCTCATTCTTCAAACTCATAACTTGTCCGATGTTTCTGACTGAGAAGAGATTTGTTAGGGCATCGTACATCTTCTTCGATGAGTCAAGGTGGGAGATGTAGGGTATCAAGTGGTCTTTTATAGAATCCACTATGATACTCATGGCATTGATGTCAACATCTTTGAACTTCTCCATAGCTGCAACGTTCTACGGTTCCTTCTCTTTTCCTTCTTCAAACTCTGGCTTCACGATCTTTCCTTTCACGATATCAGGCACTTTATTCTTGGCAAGGATGAGATCAATCCTTGTCTTCCACGCTCTGAAGTTAGAGGTTCCATCTAACTTGTTCTCAGACTTCATAGAGTTCGTCATGGCTTGCTTGACTTGGTCAAACCCTAGATTTGACCAGAAATTCAAACTTCACGTCTTGGCTTTCTGAGAGTAACAGGAGATGCGCTAGGCTAGAGCGCACTGATCTATCCAAAGATTAGGTCAATCCATTCTCAACAAGAGGTTTAGGGTTTCTGCAACTGCTCCTGTTAGTAACCCTAGCGGCAGTGTCTTGGGAGCTACTTCTACTAGTAACCCTAGCGGCAGTTCCTCAAGGAGCTCAATATCCTAGCAGCTATGTTTCCTTCCAGCGTTTAGACTGAATGAAGGAGGTGTGGGCCCATAACCTGTTAGAATATAAAAGATGGTGTGCTCGTTTTACCATTGACGATACCCTCGTCACCCAACCATAGGCTGAAGTCACCCTCCGAGCACCTTAACCTTGACTAAGAATTTCTCCGGAAGCAAACCCTAGGCTAGATAGCCAAACAAAGGGTAGCGCACCTTTCCCCAAGGATAGCACATCACAAAAAGATGATCAGATAGTCCAAACCCTAGCCAAGAGATAGTCCAAGCCAATACTGAAACTGCTAGCTGCAGCAGCTGCACCTGTAGCTCTCCTCCACACGTGCGCACCAAACTGGAAGCTGCAGGCGCACCACTTGTTGTCTGCAATTCTGAGATGCTATCAAATGAGAACTGGCACCCTGTATTTATACTGGTTCTGCCAAATTTGTTGGGGCCGACTTCTCCTTCTGGATGTGTCTGTTCAGTGTATTATTATTATTTCTGGCCGACTTCTTCTCTTGGAGGCTAATAACCTAATATAAGTTATCTTCTTGAGCCGACAAGACTTCTAGGGTTATTAGCCAACTCATTGGGGTTTCTCTTGCTTTCTGGAGTCTTCTATTCTCGTCAGGTTCACACGTGGAGCTAAATACCTCCCGCAGCTACCATAATATTAACAAAAGCAAGGGTAGTGATGGGATTGTTGTAGAAAACGTTCTGACTCCCATGATGAATCTTCTTCTGGAAGGTTTTTCCATTTGATGAGATATTCCCTAATGGTTCTGGAACGTAACACCTTTTCCTTAGTGGCAAGAATACCTTCTAGTTCTAAGACAATTCTCCCTTCGTCACTGAATTCAGGGATTTATGTTTGAACTAGTTGAGTTTTCCCAAGCACCTTCTTGAGACATGAGACATGGAAGATGTTATGGATGTGACAATCCATAAGCTACTTTGCTAATTTTTTTGTTAATTCGAAAGGGTCCATAAAATTTTGGAGCTAATTTGTTCTTCCCTTGTTGCTTAAGGGATAATTGTTTGTAGGGTTGAAGTTTTACAAACACCCAATCGCCTTCTTCAAACTCTCTTTCTGACCTATGTTGGTCTGCTAGTTGTTTCATTCGAATACGAATTGTGGCTAGGTTTTCTTTCAATATTTTGATGATATTTTGTTCTTCCTTTAGTTGATTCTTTACTGCTTGGACCTTAGTTTCCATCAGCGCAAACTCCTTCCATTTGGGCAGTTCATAACCATATAAGGCTTGGAAAGGGGTCATTCTTGCGGAAGTGTGATATGTAGAATTATACCACCATTCGGCTAAATGTAACCATTGAGACCACTTACTTTGCTTATTTGTCACGAAACATCGAAGGTAAGTCTCTAAACATTTATTTACAATTTCTCTCTCACCGTTTGAGCACATCATTGAGTTGGAGGCAGCAACAAAACCAGTCATCACCACACTATACATGCATCCGAAGAAGTATAAAGACAAGATAGAGAAGGAAATCAAAGAGCTCTTGGATATGGGGCACATCAGGCTGAGTTCCAGCCCTTTTGCTTCTTCAATGGTGTTGGTCAAGAAAAAGGATGGAACCATGCGCATGTGCATTGACTTTCGGGCATTAAATAAGAAAACAATCAAAAACAAGTATCCTATACCAAGGATTGATGAGCTACTGGATGAACTGCATGGAGCTATCTATTTCACAAAAATTGACCTACGTTCTGGCTACCACCAAATCAAAATGAGGGAGGAGGACATCTCAAAAACTGCCTACAGGTGTCATTATGGTCACTATGAGTTCTTAGTGATGCCCTTCAGGTTAACCAATGCACCAGCCACGTTCCAATCTTGTATGAACCATGTCTTCAACAAACAGTTGAAGAAGCATCTTTTGGTATTCTTTGATAACTTGCTCATTTATAGCAAGACATGGGAGGAACACCTTTGGCATGTGGACCAAATTCTGTCTATCATGGAGGAGCAATCATTGTATGCTAAGAAGTCCAAATGTGAGTTTGGAATGACAAAGGTTCTTTACTTGGGGCACATCATCGGAGCAAAGGGGGTACAGGTACATCATGAGAAAATCCAAGCCATAATGGAGTGGCCTACACCTAAAACCCTTACAGAATTAAGGGGATTTCTAGGCATATGCACTTACTACAGGAAGTTTGTCAAGGGGTTCTCTAAGCTTTGTGCACCCTTGACCGATTTGACCAAGAAAGGAGCTTTCAAATGGGATGAGCACATGCCCAGTTTTAGCCCTACCAAATTTCGGCCAACCTTTCACCTTGGAGTGTGATGCCTCAGGAGAAGGTATTGGGGTCGTACTAATGCAAAATAGGCACCCTCTTGCCTATGGGAGCCAAAAACTCAAGGGACCTGAGTTACTTTACAGCATTTATGACAAAGAGATGTTGGCCATCATGCACGCTCTGGCCAAATTCAGACAATACCTGGTAGGTGCACAGTTTGTGGTGAAATCAGATCATAACAGTCTTAAGTACCTGTTGGAGCAGAAGGACTTAAATGAAAGGCAACAGAAATGGGTAAGCAGAATACAGACATATGGCTTTGACATTGAATTTGTCAAAGGGAAGAACAACGTGGTGGTTGATGCATTGTCCAGGAGGCCATACATTTATGCCATGACAGATGTGTCTGTTGATTGGAAGGAACACTTGGTGATGGAATATGCAAAGAATCAGTTCGCTTGTCAGGTAATGGACGGGCAAATACAGGACGATAACTTTAGGTTCATTGATGGCCTCATCTATTATAAGGGCCGAATCTTTTTGGTTCTTGAATCGGCCTTCAAGGCCAAAGTGTTGCAGGCATGTCATGACTCACCAATGGCAGGTCACCAAGGGATTGGTAAGACATACAGGCAGGTGAGGGAGAGGTTCTCATGGAAGGGCCTCAAGGAGGATGTGATGAGTCACGTCAAGGAGTGTACTACTTGCCAAGAGAATAAGGATGAGCACACTCACCCGACAGGACTACTGCAACCCCTACCCATCCCAGAGCACAAGTGGGAAAGCATATCCATGGATTTCATCACGGGGTTACCAAAGGCGCAGGGGAAAGACTGCATTTTCATAGTGGTGGATAGGTTGACGAAGTTTGCACACTTCTTCTCCATTGCTACAAACTTCAGTGCAGCACAAGTGGTCGAATTATTCTTCAGGGAGATCTTCAGACTGCACGGCCTACCCAAAACCATTGTCAGTCACAGGGATAGAAGATTCATGAGTACATTATGGCAGGAGTTATTCAGGCTAGTTGGTACAACCTTAACTCCTAGTACTAGCTATCATCCTTAGACGAACAGACAGACCGAAATAGTCAACAAATGGGTGGAAGGCTATCTCAGGAATTATGTGGCAGGGCAGCAGAAGGCGTGGGTCAAATGGCTACATTTGGGGAATACTGCTACAACACCACCCATCACATGTCCATTGGCATGACCCCATTCAAGGCATTATACAGTTATGATCCACTCTCTTTCATGGAGATTGCTTTTGGTGACAACAGGGCTCCAATGTTACAGGACTGGGTACAACAGAGTCAGGATATCCTCAGGGAGTTGAAGGATCATTTACAGAGGGCACAGAATCAGCAAAAGGTCCAAACAGATAAACACAGAGTTGAGCGTACTTTTGAGGTTGGTGACTTAGTTTAACTAAGGCTCCAACCATACAGGAAAGCTTCTATAAAAAGAAGCAGAGCAGAGAAGCTACATCCATGTTTCTTTGGGCCCTACCAGATCAGCAGGAAGGTAGGGGTCGTAGCTTATGAGCTAGAGCTTCCACAGGGCAACAGGATACACAATGTCTTCCATGTGTCCTGCCTGAAGAGGGCCATCGACCAACACATCACGACCCTTGAGGTGTTGCCTCCTGTGGACGAAGAAGGGCAACTGGTTCTGATCCCGAAGGAGATACTAGAGGTTCGGGAGAAGAGGCTCCGGAAGAGAAGCATCAAAGAGTACATGATCAGATGGAAGGATTTACCCATTGAGGATGCCACGTGGGAGAATGAACAGGTGGTACGAGAGACAGGTTTGGAATTGCTTAAGGTCAAGCAATTTCTAGCAAGGGAGACTGTAATGTCCCCCACCTCTTGATGAAGAGGTCTGAGAAGACTTAGTGGTCTAGGCATCCCCACTAAACCATAGTCTCACAGAGCATGGGGAAAATTCAACCAAACTAATGTTATATTTTAAAGTTGACTTAGGGAAAAGGTAAAAAGGGTGAAAAAAGTAACTCAATGAAGGAATAGAGCGTTGGAGGTTGAGTTAGGAGTTGACCCTAAGGGTTAACTTAACTCAACAGAGAAACAGAAAAGAAGTATAAAGGGAAGGCTAGGGCGCACTTCTCATTTCATCTTGGATGTTTGGTATTTGCTTGTTGATGCTCTTGAGCATACAGTTTTGAGGGTTTTGATATTACAAACCCTAGAGAACAACTCAGTGATGAAAGATTCCACTCACCTTGTTCCAATCTTGATCTCGGGGATGAAATACTCCACCCACACCATTCTACATTCATCATCTATTCAAGAGGACAGCAGGGCCGTACCAGTTAGGGTTTTCCAATAGGGCCGCACCATCGGTTGAGGAATAGTTCGATCCAACTTATTGAGAGAGCTTTGGGAGATTTCAGCATTAGGGTTTTGCTTGTAGGACCTTGCTCATCAGTTTGGAGGGATTTCTTGGGGAGTTACCACGTCCATATCATTATTTGCAGGTTGGGACAGTTTTGGAGGAGAAAGGACATCTTGGTGATTTAGTGATTCTCAAATCTAGGAGGCTATACCTCAGATCTGATCTTGAAACTTCTCTCAGGGATTTGTCACTGCCCAATCTATAATCTTAGAGAGTTTCAGGTGATTCAGAGCCCTCATTCAACCAGACCGAATTATTGACCATATTCAGGGTTTCAAGAAGGTCGTACCAGTTTAGGGTTCCAGTGGTTGGAGGAGAAGGAATCAGTATTTGGGCTTCATACTTCAAGAGGAGGTTACTCTTGCCCTGATCTATCACTTGGTGGAGTTTGGTAGCATTTGGGAGTCTTCTTCTTCACAAGGGCCGAACCCTTGGATTTCAAAGTCTTCAGCAGGACGTACCAGCAGCTTGAGGGTTAGGCCCAACCCTAGTTTTTGTATTGGAGCATTCATCTTGCATTTCAGCCTTTGGGAGGCTTATCTTGTATTTCCGGGAACATTTTGTAGCAGCTCATATTCTTGTCTTGAAGCCATCTGAAGCTATTCCACATCTGCTTCTATATTGTATCAAGTGCTTGCTTTCTTTAATAAAAGATCAGATCTTTGTTGTGGTTCCATATCTTGTGTGTTGTTGAGATCTTTATGGATTGAACTGCATCTTGACTAAACTGTGACTGAATAACTGAAATAAACCCTAAGGCCGAAATAACAGTGGCCAACCTGCATACACAACAGTAAAATAGTTAAGTCAGGGGTAAGTTAGTGTTCCTAAGCGAAAAAATTGGCTTGGGAACATTACATCGTGACGGTTTACTATATAGCATTGATTGGTCATGAGGTGAGGAGGTACGGGACTCTTGATTTATTTTAATTAATTTATTATTATTATTATTATTATTATTATTATGTTCATAACAAAGTGGTTGGGAGGAATGATTGTTATCCTCCCCACCCGTGTTCAATTCCCACAAGTGACATGTTGAGCTCATGAGTATATTGTTATAATGGCTTCGAGCCCTGTTGTTGATCAGCCTTGTGCCCTAAAGATTCTAGGGTTTATCCTGGGTACCATCCTCAAAATAAGGGGAAGTACTCAAGGGTTTTCCCTAGGTTGTATAACTTGGAAAATGAAAAAAAGAAAAAAAAAATACTTACATAATATTCTTATAATCTTTGTTAAATTTAACTTAGTTATATAACAATATTATATTCGTGATTATATTATAATCATTGTTATTATATTATATATTATCATATTTGTTTTTGCATATATTATCATATTTGTTGTTATATAATATATATTCGTTAGTTATATGATATATAAGTTAGTTATGTTCATTGTTGAGTTAGTTATATTCGTTGTTATATAATATAATATATAATTATTTTCTTAGTTATATATATATATATATAATATTTTCCTTACAATAGATAATATAAGGTGACTTCATTATGATTTTAATTAATGTGAGATTTATTTTTTAATGACTCAAAGTAGTGATAATAAAAAATACTCTATTTAGTATTTCAAGAATTTATATCATATCTCAAGATGATATTACCAAGATCTTAACCAAGGTGAGGTTTATATGTAGATAAATATTGCTTAATAAAAATATGACACATAATTATCTTTGACTTCTATAGATCCAACTCAACAATTATCGTTGACCCAATTTCTTGAAACTCTATTGGTTTTTGAATTCCAACTCGTCCACACTATTTTTCTTACGAGGCCCATTCAGACTACAAATTTACTCTAATGCTACTATCTTCCTCTAAGAAGGAACATAGATCTTGTGAGCCTGCTCTAGAACATCCTTATAACCGGTCAAGACTTGTTGTAGTCTCACCTCCTCTACAATGGAAGTGTCATGTACCTGCTCGAAGTCAAGTAAATGCTCCCACCCAAAAATAACTTGCACAAAGTTAGGCCACGGTAGGACTAAAGTCATTCAAATTAATCTGAACTAGCTCATTATCCTCAACTACATCCCCAATTGCAACAATTTGATCTCTCGACTCCGTTATCTTCATGAGGTCGCTTATTACTGTATTTGTTTTGCTCATGCAGTTGGAGGTGAGCTTCTTCTTCAAGACCATTTTCCTGGATACATTCACACTCTAGTACAAGGTTTCCCAAGGCATCATACATGTCTTTGGCAGTTTTTTTCCTAGTGATATGAGGGATAATTGATTTGGCTTTGTCATCTTTGTTTTGTCACTCAATCAATTTATTACACTGTGCGGGCTCTATTTTAGTGCCTTTGACTATATTGTCAAATTTTAATTTATGTTCTTCAGTTGTATGTCTCTTTTATAGATTCCATCGACAGCCTCCCACGTAATTATAATCTTCTTTTCCACAGAAGTGTTCTTCAGTTTTCAGTAGCAATAGCATATGGTTATCAAGCAGTAATATGAAGTGCTCTAATACCACTTGTTAAGTCCATTATGATACTATGGGGTGTCTGATTTTATCCAGAGTACCACCAGGGTCAAACAGCGGTGCCCCCTGTCCCCACCTCATTTGGGATCTACAATGATGAGCTTGAGTCCTTCTTGCATGAGCATATTCAAGACAATGATGGGTGCCTTCTCCACCAGGTTTTGATATCTATCCTGCTCTTTGTTGAAGATGTGGTCCACTTGGCCTCATCCCGGAGGGTCTGCAGAGATAGCTAGATGCTTTGGACCTATTCTGTGACCTTCGACAGTTGAAACTTGACGGTCAACCTAGGTAAAACCGAAGTTATGATCTTCAACGAGTCAAAGAAGGTAATCTCGGATCACCACTTCTTTTTCAGAGTCGAGAAGATTGAGATCACCAACACTTATACATACTTGGGGGTGCAATTCTCACGGCCTCGATTCAATCTAAGGCATGCCCTTCAACCTCGAATCAACAAGGGTTATGGATCCTTAGCCCTTCTTGAGAGACAATGTTTCTAGCACCAGTTTTAGGACATACCATCTAAGATGTCTCTCATGGAAACCCTCATCCAGCCCACAGTTCTTTATGTTTCAAAGATTTGGGGACCTTGTTTGCTAGAGTCTGATTGAGCATCAACCAAGAGAGTGTAGACCCTTCTCCTTTGACGCATCATCAAATGCAAACAAATAGTCCCTTAGCCCAACATTCTTGTAGAGTTTGGTGCCAAGCCCCTCCAACTAGAGCCTATGTTTAGCCTTGTCTCACTTCTACATCGAATTCAAAGTTTCGTTGACTCGACAAAGTGTTGGGACTCGTACCCATACTTGACCTATTGTTCATCAGAGTCCATTGCCTTAGCTAGCCCTTCTAACCATGCTCGATGTTGCTTTGCAAGGGTCTTGTAGCTTTTGGAGTCTATGGGTATTTCGATGGACTGGCTTCCTCCTTTTAGATACTTCCTGGACATGCCTGGCCACCTCTTACCTATTAGGCAAGAGTTGAATAGGATCATCCTAGATGATATTTACAAACAGTTTTTACAAGTCCCTTTGACTAACCCACAAAGCGAGTTACATTCAAAGATGGTTTTCTATGCTGAACACTTCATGGACTTAAGGGACAAACTCATTGTTCGACCTCGTACACACTCCATCATTGGGGGCATGCTCTTCATATGGCTAGTTCAAAGTGGGTTCACACAGACTTCGGGTGGAGACAAATCACCAAATTGACTAGTCAAACAGGATTTGCTAGCTATGCCATCAAGAGGTCAAGACAAAGGAGCACTTCATCTTCCGCTACCCCATTTACTACAATATTTGAGGACAGTTCCATTGTCTATTCAAGGAGCCATAAATCCTCCTCGGTTTCTTTAAGTACCCCAACTAGAGATGCTTGGCCTTTTACATGCAGGACACTCTCAGGCTTCGTTCCCATACTCTTTGGCCTCCTCCTCAGCCAACTTCCACCTGGAGGATCACTTCCTTTTTTATGGTGCTCCCATCTACTAGGGGCACCAAGAGACAAATTGATAGCAACCTTACTTCCAACACCAGATCAATGCACACTCGAGGGACCATCCCTAGTTCCTAAAGACCTCAGCGACATTACCAGTCCAAATGCCATACGAACATTCAGATACAATCATCCAAGCCCCAAAGCCAAGCAACCTATTCCAGGAAGCAATGCAAATGCACCATCCATATCCTCCTTCAGTTCTTCCCCCAGACAACCTTCCATCTTGAGCTTTCTCCATTCGGCCTCAAATGTTAAGAGAGACAGATCTAACAGATCATGACATGCTTGTATAATTATTTTTATTCTTGCTTTTTATAGGACTCGTTTTGGCACTCCCACTTTGTGCTAACATCATTGTATCCAACAATCCCATTGACCTACCTTATGTTAGAATAATAGGTGTGCTCGTTTCACTGTAGACAATATAGCAATATTGTCACCCAACCATAGGCACAAAGGCCACCCCCGAGCACCTTAACCTTGACAGAGAGAATAATTCTGAAAGCAAGCCCTAGAACCAATAGCCAACCAAGGTAGCATACCTCTCTCCAAAGCTAGCATACCAAGCAAAAAGTCCAAACCATAACCAAGCAGAAAGTCCAACCATAACCAAAGACCAAGTCTCCATTGCAGCAGCTGCAACTCTCCTCCAGTCATGCGCACCACTTTTCCTTATGGACATGTGAGAGTGAGTGTTTCAAATGAGCTCTAGCACCCTCTTATTTATAGTCTTCCAAGTGACCTAACTGGGTCGACTTCTACTTTTGGAGAACAATAATTTAATATAAATTATTATCTTAAGCCGACTTGTCTTCTAAGGTTATTTCCTAACCTTCTAGGGTTTCTCTTGCTTCCCGGAATATTCTAGACTCGTCAAAGGTTACACGTAGAGGTCAATACCTCCCGCATCTACCATAATATCAACACTCCCTCCTAGCTAGGGAGGTATTAAAGGCAATGGTCTTGAGCACAAACAGACCATTTAACCAGTAGCATCATCTTAGCCACATAGGCTATCTCATGATCAAATCACGAGCACCATCATCACTATCCAACTAGATAGTCTTCATGGCAATCAAAACAATGTCATCCTATAGAAAACAATTGTGTCTATTCATAGTAGTATACAACTACTATCCAGTGGTACACAACCACTCCTAGTAGCACACTGCTACTAACCAATGACACACAGTCACTACCAGTGGATCACATCCACCACAGTAGCATACAACTAATGTCCAGAGACATGCAGTCTCTACAACAATCATATCATCTGATATCAACCTGCATAAGCAATATCATGATATAAACTGAGTCATCCGGGCCATTCTTCCACTCACATCTGTGAAATCTGGAAGAGCATATGCCCTCAGAAAGTTAAACATCAGCCATGGGCTATCTGGACTATTCTTCTCAAGCATAGAAGAATAATCGTCACCGATTTATGAACCTAGACCATTCAAACTAACTGGGCCATTCTTTCAGCACTAATCATAGTGCAACCTGGAAAGAATGAGTCTACCCTAGGGAATGATTGTCCCTGATTGTTGAACCTGGACCATTCAACCTAACTGGGCCATTCTTCCGACACTAATCACAGTGCAACCTGGAGAGAATGAGTCTGCCCTAGGGAATGATTGTCCGGAGCATTTCCTATGGAAATGATTGTCCTGCAACAACCTCCTACATCAAACCATTCTTCAAAACTGCTCACAACTGTGAACTTCAAAAGAATGACTGCCCGGAGAGGCGGACCATTCTGCTTGACCACTTCTCAAAGTGACTGCCAAGAAGAATGATTGTCCTAGACCATTCCCCCACACTGGCCACAAGGGGAATCGTTGTCTATGGTACATCTACAATCTGTCGGACCATTTTCGTTACGAAAATGACTGTTTGTTCTAGACCATTTTCCAAACTGGAAAATGATCGTCCATCAGAAATCTTGGACCACTTTCTGGACTGGAAAGTGACTGCCCAACCTGGACCATTTTCCAAACTGGAAAATGACTATCCATCAAGAATCTTGGACCACTCTCCATAGTGGAAAGTGACTACCCAATATGGACCATTTTCCAAACTGGAAAATGACTGTCCATATATCAATAACATATCAGTGCTCCCTCCCAACCTAGGAGTAATCACTTCCCTGTCCAATAAGGAAGTTATCTCCATGAGTCTCAGCTTGTCCCTTAAGTACGCAAACTTTCCATCTTGGACAGAGTCTTCACCAAAATATCTGCTATTTGCTCATCTGTGGAGATATACTAGAGAACCACTTCTCCCCTCTGGACTCTATCACGGAGAAAATAATACTTGATCTCAATGTGCTTCGACCTGTCATGGAACACCGGGTTCTCTGAAAGCTGCACACAACTCTGATTATCACAATATATCATGGTCGAATCCAGCACCTGATCAGACAATCCATAAACCATCTTACAAAGCCACACTGCTTCTGTACAAGTGTAATGTCCCTTTCCAAATACGAGCTCCAGAAGAGGAGGCTTAATGGTTTAAACCACCCCGTTAGACTATAGCCAGGGCCAAAGAGGGGTAAACAAGGTTACTAGAGGTCACTCCAGTCACAGGTGTTATATTCGGAAAGTGACATTGAGCTAAAAAGGGTTAA
>JZKD02S1673698.1:538974-560041 GCA_000966675.3 Picea glauca | reverse complement strand
CAGCGACCTAATTCATCATTATGCAGATTATGACTTGTCATTGAGGAGAAGAGGCGCATCTCAGGAGAGATAGTTCAGTGTATTCCAGGAGGAAGACACCAGTTGGTTGATTCCGGTGTTGAAAGACACCCTAGTCACCGGGAAGATCATCCAGGTCTTCCATCATTCTTCATTGATTCCGCAATGCTCCCATATTACGGGTATTATCTTTTAGTTGCTTATTTGTATTCTGGCTAAGATCCTTTTGTCTTTTGATCTAGCGGAGTGTTGTTATTTTATTCAGCCGCAGTTGCTTATTTATATTCCGGCTGAGATCCTTTGTATGTTGATCTAGTCGAGTATTGTCAGTTATTCAGCCGCATTCGGCCATTTTGTAATCCACGGAGATATCATAATACAAACTTTGCAGTCCTTTGTCGCGTTTATTATTTGTATGATCATTTATATGCTGTAAACCTTTGATCCTACACACACATTAGCAACGTTTCCTAGACTAGCCAAGTCAGGAGCATTACAATAAGCATCACAAGCTGCAATATGCTCTGCGTCTACAGTGCTAAGTGCAACAAACTTATGTTTCCTACTAGCCCATGATAGCATGGTGAAGCTCAAACTGAAACATATCCAAGAAGCACTTCTTCTGTCATATGCACTCCCTGCCCAATCTGAATCAATAAATCCATGCAGTTGTGTATCATAACTCAAACGTCCCACAAAGATATTTCAAGGCATGCTTTGCAATTATTCAATTCTCATGGCTAGGTTCCACATGGAACTATTTTCATAGCAAAGCAAATATCCGGCCGAGTAATCTCCAAATACATTAACGAGCCATTCAATTACCGGTACAGGGACGGGTCTACTAGATCAGATTCTCTCAACTTCTTCAGATGTGTCATCATGGGAGTTTTCCATGGATTTACAATCCATCATCCCAAGCTTCTAAAGAACCATTTCGATACACTTCCTCTAGTCATAGGGAGTTTTCATCACGCCTTTGTTGTACATGATGTTAAGGTTTAAGCTATTATTAGAGTTCTTTGCATTTCACTAGATAAAAATAGCATAAGATAGGATCACTGAGAAATACACAATCACAAGAGACGTGTCATTTATCCTGGGAAACCCTCTTGGGGGAGAAAACCCAGCAAAACTTCCTTATTATAGATAGCCAATACAATGCCAAGAGATAACTCAAACAAATACAGAAAGTCCTCTCCCAATAATTTGCCTCTCTCTCTCTCTCTCTCTCTCTCTCTCTCTCTCTCTCTCTCTCTCTACAGCTCCGAAACTTGCTTCTCAATGAACAAGTGAGTGTGTGTACAAATGAGGCGCTAGCCTCTTTATTTATACAATTCTGGCACGTGTGGATGGAGGTGTCTTTTCACTGGCAGGGCCGACTTCTTCATCTGGGTGGCTATAACCACCTTTAATATATTCTGGGGTCGACTTCTTATTGTGCCTGTTACAATTATGTTTTGACTAATCCACAAAAGGGGATTTGGTCTTTTACAATAGCCGACATGATCAATCGGCAATAGGGGATTGATCTAATGAATAATACAACAATAATAATTAGAATACACTTTGCAGTTACATTATTTCAACACTCCCCCTCAACAAGAAGGGTATTCTACAATAGCATCAGGCGAGAGAGAGGACAGCATCATCAACAACATCAGGTGGGTGAGAGGACAGCATCATCAATATCATCTTAGAACACTGACCGGCGTATCTATAAATCATCGGAAGTTTTTCTCATCATCAACATAGCATAGAGGCTGGAGCATCATCAACACAGCATGGAGCTAGAGTAGCATCATCATCCTCATCGGTATGAGGCTAAGGTAACATCATCATCTTCAGCATTAAAGCTGAAATAATATCATCGTCATCATCTTCAACAAGAGGTTGAAGTGGCATCATCATCATCAACTGCATCAACATGGATTAGTATAACACTATTACATCCTCATCAGCAATAATAGCACGAGGTTGGCATCATAGCACTTAAGCTAGCACATCATCACAGCAATCAAGCTGGCACACCACACAACAATTAAGCTAGAAAACACCACACAGCAATTAAGCTGGAAGCACAGTGCTAGGTTGGCATATCTCAACACAACAATTAAGCTGGAAGCACAATACTAGACTGGCTTTACGTCACAGCAATTAAGTTGGAAGCACAGTACTAGGCTGGCATATCTCAACACAACAATTAAGCTGGAAGCACAGTACTAGACTGGCTTTACGTCACAACAATTAAGCTGGAAGCACAGTACTAAGTTGGCATATCTCAACACAGCAATTAAGCTAGAAGCACAGTACTAGACTGGCTTTACGTCACAACAATTAAACTGGAAGCACAGTACTAGGTTGGCATATCTCAACACGGCAGTTAAGCTAGAAGCACAGTACTAGACTAGCTTTACGTCACGGCAATTAAGTTGGAAGCACAGTACTAGGTTGGCATATCTCAACATAGCAGTTAAGCTGGAAGCACACTACTAGACTGGCTTTACATGACAGCAATTAAGTTGGAAGCATAGTACTAGGTTGGCATATCTCAACATAGCAGTTAAGTTGCAAGCACAGTACTAGACTGGCTTTACGTCACAGTAATTAAGCTAGAAGCACAGTAAAAGGTTGACATATCTCAACACAACACTACTCCCCCTTTCGAGGGAGGTCCTTTCGCACTATACCAAGCTTATCTCGAAAGTGCTCAAGCTTTACACGAGATAGAGGCGTGGTCAACACATTGGCAACCTATTCATCCGTGCTAATATATTGGAGCTTTATGGCTCCTCTCTGCACCATGTCACAGATGTAATGATATCGGATCTCTATGTGCTTCGACTTGTCATGAAATACAGGATTCTCTGTCATCTTTATGTAGCTCTGGTTGTCACATAGGATCGTGGTTGCTTCCATCTCTAGGTCGAATAGACCGGTCAACAACTTTCGAAGCCATATAGCTTCGCAGCTGGCAGAACACACAACAATGTATTCTGCTTCCGCTATACTGAGAGCAATGCTGGATTGCTTCCTACTCTGCCATGAGATCATGGTTGATCCCAAACTGAAACAACATCCTGAAGTGCTCTTCCTGTCAGAGACACTTCCAACCCAATCCGAATCAATGTACCCACTCAGTGTGAAATCATGATCCCCATCATAGTTGAGACCACAATCTAACGTACCCTTAAGGTACCTCATTACATGTTTTGCGGAAACTAGGTGAACATGTCTAGGCTCTACCAAAAACTGACTCAAGGTGTTCACGGCAAAACAGATATCTGGTCTGGTGTTCGTAAGGTACATCAGCGATCCAATGATCTGTCTATACAGCGTGGCATCAATCAATTATGACAAAGTGTCGACCAGTAGCTGCAGCTTCGTTTCCGTGGGTGTGTTCATGGACTTGCACTCCAACATGTCAAATCTCTTCAGGATTTCAACTGCATACTTCTCTTGGTTAAGGAAGATTCTCTCTGGACTCTGCCATACCTCAAGACCTAAGAAATAATGCATTAGGCCAAGGTCTTTCATCTCAAATTCTGAAGCGAGCTTCTTCTTACATTCGGTGATGAGCTTTTCTTCTATAATTAAGAATAAGTCATCCATATACAGCATCAATATCACCGGCTCATCCTTCATAACCTTGAAGCAGAGATTAGAATCAGCTTTACTCTTGGTAAAGCCCAAGCTCGTCAGGAAACTGTCAATTCTGCCATATCAAGCTCTAGGAGCTTGCTTCAACACGTACAGATTCTTCTTCAACTGGCAGAGATGATTTTTCTCATTACATTGTACCAATCTGGTACACTTCCTCAGCTGCAACTCAATCTACACAATCATGTGCTAGCTCTATGTGCTTTCTGCAAGGGACTATCTGTCTCACTGTCTGGGAGTATGTCCTCTACTCTCTCTGCAACTGTTACTTCTGGAATCTGGGACTCTGTACCTGCAGTTGCTCTGAGGCTGAGAATGATTGCTTCATTCTCATTGCGGTTGCTAACATCTGAGAGTAACTCCTCTTATTTTATCACGGCAACAGTTTCATCTGAAACTGAGAGTGGCTCAATAACTGATACTAAGGATAGCTCTTATTCTTTCATGGGGGTAATGCTATCATAGTCATGTCACCATGACCCAACCAATGTACTGTACCAACTGGCACTCAATTTTAAATATGGGGATTGCTCCCCCTGCATCTCATACTATATATGAATCATGGTTGTTCTGGTTGTCTTCATAAGTACTGGAACTATTTCTTCAATAAGTGTCTCGTCATAGTCTTCTCCCTTTTTGCTAGGAGAATCCTCTGGACATACACCAGGCTTAGTACATCTACAACACGTTTGATCTGTATAGATCAATATTTGGAAGTCAATACTGACTTCTCTTCTCACGAAAGAATCCATATCCTAGTCTTTCTGACTGGCTTCCTTCTTTGTCACTGAAACAAGGGAATCTTCGCGGAGATTTCATATCTCCTAGTAGTCTCTAAAGTTACGATCTAGTCTTCTCACAGCATCTGTCTTTCAGTCCTGGAAGTTGTCTCTTCATCTGATCCTTTCTAAGATCAGGCTTGCTCTCGATTTCTTCTGAGTCTACAAGGACTTCATCAACTCTTACAGGGTATACTTGGTGTTGAATACCAAGTCTAGATGTGAAAGACAAAGTCAGGCTTCAAACGAGTTATGCTTCTCGTTCTAATGTTCGGTCATCTTTGGAGCCTTCTGCTCCTTTCAATCAATCTTCATATGAGATACTCTGAATCTCAAGAGATAGCTTCTTCTTCATCTTCTTTGGTACGTGAGTGTATGTGGTCATGTACATAGTCTGCTTCATGTCTCATTTAATACATTGCCTTCTGCAACCTTCACTATATCTTCCTCGGGGTTATCACCTGTGACCTGGAACAAGGTCAACAAAACAGCAAGCAAGAATAATATCTTTTGATAATTGTAGATAAATCAATAGCACGAACAATCATCACAGTAGCTCCTTTAGAGCTATCACTTGTAACTTGTTTGAAGCAAAGATTAAAGGTAAGAGATACAATACGAAATGAGGTCAACACTCTTATAGTGTTGTGATCGAACATTCCTCCATCGCAACCTGGAACTAACACATGAGATTTCTCCTAGAGGAGGTGTTAGTTGTATCAGGCAAATGATTACATTAAGCATTTACCTCTATATGCTCACATGCTAACAAGTATAATACTTTTCAAAGACTGTTATCTCAACTTGTCATGTGCAACTTTGAATCTTATCAACTTGATTAATCAAACCTAGGACCTGGAGCCTTGTCCTCAAGAACAAGTGCTTGCTTTTCTTCTAAGTCTCCTTCACTCAAGATGACGAGTGCTTTCTTCAACCTGCCTTTTGTACTACGACAATACGCTATCTTCACAGAAGGTTGGGTTAGAGGATAAGCTCTATGATCTCAACTTTTAATCCATCTAATACCTTGACTCAGATTTTGATCAAAGGTTAGAATGATGGTCATAGCCACAACATGCAACACTGATCAAAATAATGTCATAACAAATAGATGCATATCAGAATAATCACACCTGGGTTGCATTATTCCTCTGAATGTGTTGGATCTTGAGATCCTTCTGGATCTATGGCAAGAGATCCCTTCTCCTGCAAATACCCTTTAAAGCTTAACCGTTTAAACATGTGTGAGTACATACCTCTGATAGCATTTGCAAGTAGTGGCACCATTTGGCAGCAGCAGTAATCATTACCAACTCTTAAAATCTTCAAGGGTGACTGCAACTGGTACTACAGTTGATACTTCAACTAGTACTACAATTGATACTGCAACTGGTTCTGAGACTGCAACTGCAACTTAGGGTTTTATGAGGAAACCCTGATTTTTCAAACTTCAAATTTTTGAAATTCTGATCCAGGGGATAGATGCGCTGAGCTAAGGTGAGTAAGTAGGTGTAGTCAAAGTTCTGAAAATCCAAATTTTACCCCCTCAAACTTGACCAGCGGATTTCTGGAGTGGTGCTTCTGGTTTTCTAGTACTTCTGGTTTTCTGGTACCGGTGAAAACTAGGGTTTCACTTTCCGGGAGATCTAGCCACTAAAAAGTTGCATTAAGGATGCCAAAGTGATCCTTGAGGAAGGGCACACTTTTCTAGATGGTTTTGGGGTTGAAATACTTCTTCAATAAAAAACCCTAATTTGCATGTACGGCAATAGTGACGTTTTTCACTTTCTCTTGTGAAAGATGCTCTCTTCAGCTTAGCTCTGATACCATTTTAAGGTTTAAGCTATTATTAGAGTTCTTTGCATTTCACTAGATAACAATAGCATAAGATAGGATCACTGAGAAATACACAATCACAAGAGACACATCATTTATCCTGGGAAACCCTCATGGGGGAGTAAACCCAACAAAACTTTCTTATTATAGATAGCCAATACAATGCCAAGAGATAACTCAAACAAATACAGAAAGTCCTCTCCCAAGAATTTGCCTCTCTCTCTCTCTCTTCTCCAACTGCAGCTCCGAAACTTGCTTCTCAATGAACAAGTGAGTGTGTGTACAAATGAGGCGCTAGCCTATTTATTTATACAATTCTGGACCGTGTGGACGGAGGTGTCTTTTCACTGGCAGGGCCGACTTCTTCTTCTGGGTGGTTATAACCACCTTTAATATATTATGGAGCCTCTTTAATATATTCTGGGGCCGACTTCTTATTCCGCCTAGTACAATTATGTTTTGACCAATCCGCAAAAGGGGATTTGATCTTTTACAATAGCCGACATGATCAATCCGCAATAGGGGATTGATCTAATGAATAATACAACAATAATAATTAGAATACACTTTGCAATTACATTATTTCAACACATGAGAGGCTCTGCACCAAGTTGCTTGAATCCATACAAGATCTCCTTTTATCTGCATACATGGGTCTCTTTCTAGTATACCTCAAAACCTTGAGGTTGCTCTACATATGCTTCTTCTTCAACTACTCTGTTGAGAAGAATAGTCTTTACACCCATCTGATGTAAACTCCAACTCATGGATACTGTAAGAGATATAATGACTCAGGTAGAGGAATATCTGGTTACTAGAACAAATTGTTATCATAGTCCTCTCCCTCCTTCTGGGAGAACCCTCTAGCCTTGAATCTTCGCCTTGTATCTATCAATGCTTACATTTATAAGTCTTTTTCACAATTTCTCCAATACATTGTTCTTCATCACAACTTCCTTCCATTCATTTTGCTTGACTGCTTCTAGTGGGTTCAAACCATGTTGGTAGTCTTATGATTCTCAGTATAATAAATGGTTCAATTGATTGTTATGGCTTTTCTTTCTTTCTTGGAATATTCATGTTCTTCCTCATGTTCCTCTTCAACTTTGGGGTCCATGGAGTCTTCTATAGATTCCATGCCCTTCCTTGTAATGTCCCCACTCTGGGACATCATTATATTACAGAGTGTTATGATGGCCAGAGTAGCCAGATGGAGGTTATAGAGAGTACAGAAGCTATTGAGGGATATTTTGGGGCCCAGCTTGCATCGATCATCTTATTTCATCGTCATGATCCATTCCACACAGCTTGGTTTTGGTTCCGTTGCATTCCGACGATTTCCATGATTTTGAGTTATTTTGGGCTATAGGTTAATTAAATTCACTAAGGACGTCATATTGGGCATAATACTTGGAAGAACCTCTTAGTGTAATAGCTCATTGGAATCAGGAGGAACAACACTACAGGGGAGGATGATGAGAAGTGACTTTTAGTGGCCAAGGAAGCCACAAGGAGAGATAAGGTACTTTTCAGAGGTAAAAAGGCTAACTAATTAATTAATGTGATTTAATTAATTAATTAATAATTAATAAAGTAAAAGTCACTTTGGAGGGACAAGGTGAGCAGGAAGGATAAAAGAGAGGCAAGGGCCTCTATTCTCTCATTCATGTTGCTTATCAGTTTTGATATCTGGCTTCTAGCTAATGAGTCGATGCCTTGGGGGTTTTGAGGGTTTTGACTTAACAAACCCTAGAGGACAACTCGGTGGTGAAAAATTCCACCTATCTTGTTCCAAGCTTGCTCTCGGGGATGCAATACTCCACCCACACTATTATACAGTAGCCACAAGTACCATCACTCATCCAAGAGAGCAGCAGGTCATACCCTTGAGGGTTTTCAACAAGGGGCGCACCATTCATTGAGGGAAGTTCGATCCAAGAGATTGGAAGGGCTTCTGGGAATTCTAGCACTTGGGTTTTCATTGCAAGGCCTTGGTCATCAGTTCTAGTGCATTTTGAGAGAGGTTATCTTGCCAGATGATTTCCTAGAACATTGGCACAGTTTGGAGAGAAGGAGGGCGCTATTGAGATTCATATCTATTCAGTTTGGAGGGGTTATACTTCAGATCTGACCCTGAGACTTCACCTAGTGACTTGCAGTGTCCCGATCTATCTTTCTGGGGAGTTTCAGGGCATTTGGAGGCCTCTTTCATCTGGGCCGAAATTTTAGGGTTTGACAGTATTCAGGAGGGCACAGCTCCACTTAGGGATTCAACATTTGGAGGAGCATCCCTTGGTATTTCGGCCTGAGACTCAAGAGGGGATTCTACTCATCCCGATCTACAATTTGGCATCTTCATCGGAGTGTTTGGGGCCTTGAGCAACAGGGTTGAATTATTGAGGGTATTCAGTCTTCTAGCAGGGCGTGCCATCAGCCAGGGGGGTTAGACTTGACCCTGGTTCTTCTTGTACTGGTCTTCATTTTGTATTCAGCCTTTAGAGGCTTAGGAGCATTTTGTAGTAGCTCATATCTTATTCACTGGATCTATCTGATGCTATTCCAGATCTGCATCCGTATTGTACCATTTTCTTCTACTATTATGAATAATATCATATCTGAGGCATTTTTGGTTATAACTTATTCATTGTGTTGTTGGTGTTGTATCTTGTTGAGGTATGTCCCATTGCTATATATTCATATTTGTTGTTGCAAACACACATTAAAATCATCAGTATAAACCCTAGCGCAACCTAAAAGACCATAATCAACAAAGTATTTGACGAAATGCCACAACCAGAAAACAATTAAAAATTCATTGAAAACGCAATGTCCCTGGCATCTTGGCTTGGGAACATTACATTCCTTCCTGAAGATTCCAACTTCTTCCTTTCGTCACAGGAATGTAGATGGACAACCGAGGATACTCAAAGCTTCTTTTCGAATAAGACTTCTTCTAGAGTCAAACTAAACACATGATGCTTATCATCGTTGCTACTTCCAATGAAGAACATGGATTCTTCAATGGATCATATCATTGGTGATTAGCTCCCTCATAATCCCGGCTTCATGCTTGAATGAGCAATATGCATGCTCTTCTTTAAGAATTCTGCAATCAGCTCCCTCCATCTGAGAGAGTCCATGCTTTCGTCTGCATCCTTCTTGCTTTCTGTAAAGTGTCACAAGTCTATTCTAGTTTCCTCTTGATTACTGACTTCTTTCTAGTCTGACTCTTTCCAGGTTTCTTCAAGTTTGATTCTGATTGCGGCCCATCTAGCAATTGTTACTTATATAATTGTCACCAAAGGTTGTCAACGTACTTCATCCTTTTCAGATGCATTGTTTGACTAGTAGTCATTGTAATGGCAATCCTTATCTTGTTATTCTTCCATAGGTGTTGTTTCATTGACATCGACCATCTTATCTTCCAAGAAATAGATACACATGATATGTATAGGAACTGTGTAAACATGGTATGTACAAGGACTATGTTACAGAAGAATATTGTTACCTTGACTAGTAGAAAAAGTCTGCTTCATCCTGCTTGACTTTCTTTGAGGGTTCCTTTTCTTTGGCAACTGTTGCTTCGTGTGTTTCCTTCCTTTTCTTTAACTCAGGACACTAGTTCTTGTATTGACCATATTTTTGAAAGTTGAAGCATTGTATTTTTGACATATCCTTTTCTTGATTTGGTTTACTTCTTGAGACAAACTTCTTATTCCTGAATTTGTTGTGTAGGCTTGATCATCATCTTTCTTTTGGGATTTCTCTTTTGCGCTAATCCTTGATTCTTCTTGTGCACAGCAAGTCCAAAGTTCTTCAAATGTAGGATACTCCCTTCTTGTGTTCATGCTTGCATCAAATACATCCCATGTCTTGGGAAGGCCATTAAGTACAATATTTACTAGTTCCTTTTCTAAAATGATTTCCTCAATAGCTTGTAGTTGATCTCTTAACTGAGAGATTGTTACAAAGTATGATGTTATGGTGTCATCATCATTCATTTTCAAGTCACGGAGCTCATTCTTCGGACTCGGTACTTGTCCAATATTTCTGACTAAGAAGAGGTTAGTTGGGGCATCGTACATCTTCTTAGATGAGTCAAGATGAGAAATGTAGGGTATCAAATGGTCCTTTACAAAATCCACTATGATGCTCATAGCATTGATGTCATTGTCCTTGAACTTCTCCATAACTGCAACGTTCTGAGGTTCCTTCTCTTTTCCCGCTTCAAACTGTGGTTCCATGATCTTGCCTTTCACAATATCCAAAACTTTATTCTTGGCAAGGATGAGGTCAATCCTTGTCTTCCATGCTCTGAAGTTAGAAGCCCCTTCTAACTTGTTTTCTGACTTCATAGAGTAAGTCATGACTGCTTTGACTTGGTCAACCTTTGACTTTGACCAAAAACTCAAACTTGACACCTTGTCTTGTTGAGAGTACCAGGAAGTGCGCTAGGCTAGGGCACACCAGGTTATCTAGGAATTAGGTCAAGTGCTTCACTTAAGGTGCCTCAACACGAGGGTTAGGGTTTCATTGCTGCAACAAAACTCTGACTGCAACTGCAACTACAACTGAGTAAATCCTCCCAATCTACCTTCAGTGGTTAGACTATCCAAAGATAGTGTGGGCCCATAACCTGTTAGAATATAAGAGATGTGCTCGTTTTCACCATAGACAATATAGCAATATTGTCACCCAACCATAGGCACAAAGGCCACCCTCGAGCACCTTTAACCTTGAAAGACAAAATGATTCCGGAAGCCAACCAAGTTAGCATACCTCTCTCCAAGGCTAGCGTACCAAACAACAATATCCAAAGACCAAGCAGAAACTCCAAACCATAACCCAAGACTAAGTCACTACTGCAACATTTGCAGTTCTCCACCAGTCATGCGCACCTCTAGTCCTTATGCAGTTGTGAGTGAGTGAGTCCAAAATGAGCTCTAGCGCCCTCTATTTATACTCTGCTCCAACTCACCTGACTGGGTCGACTTCTTTTCTGGAGACTAATAACTCAATATTAATTAATCTCTTGAGCCGACTTGTCTTCTAGGGTTATTATCCAACGTTTTAGGGTTTCTCTTGCTTCCCGGCATATTCTAGTCTCGTCAAAGTTACACATAGAGGTTAATACCTCCCGCAGCTACCATAACATCAACACTTTAGTGGTCCCGTTAACCAGCAGTCCCTGAATATGATTAACAATTCGAGTGGTATCAAGTAAGTCAAATCCTAAGTTTCCATATTGAATTTATACAAGATATGTTAAAAAAGGTTCTCTCTACCCCATCCACTCTTCCATCATTAGAATATAAAGCATTATCTTTAAAAGCATTCCCCTATACCTCTTTCTTCCATTCAATTTTTAATAATGAATATAATGTTATCTCCCTTCTTGTGAGTATTATGCAAATCTATAATTCTGTGAAGCACTTTCATCTTCCTGGAATTTTACATTTGGAATCCATAATTACACACAACCAGCACCACATTAGATTATCATTCACCACGGGGAAAGCACCACAGATAGAATGCAACAAACAGAATGACACATCAGAATGAATTACTATCCAAACATAACTAGTAGCTATTGTTGTTCAACCCAGGATCCTCAAACTTTAAATTCAATGGGGTTTCACTCAATCAAAATATCCCAGAATGTGAAATGTGAATCATGGTCATTTGTGGTAGACTGGTAGCAAGTCATTGCTGTATTGGACAAGGAAAAATGGAAATTAAACAGGTCAAGACTGATTGCCACGATGATGTAGTAATATCATACCTCCAAGTTCTATAACTCCCAATTTCTCCTGCAATATAAAGCTTGCTAGAATGGCTGCCATAAATGGCGTTGTAAAGTTCAGCACAATGGCATCATGCAAGGGCAATACTTGAATGCTGCAACAAAGAGTGTAAAGTAGCCAACATTTTCGTGTCAACAATTCTGAGACACTAGAGAGGCAAACAAAATAAAAGGCATGCTTAACAAGGCAACCATCAACTGCTCCCCGAGTAATATCATAATAGAAAATCATTCAGATTGAAATGATAAGTCATTAGAAGATAAATTTGATGATATAGAAAACAATGTCAATAATCAGATGAATTTTATACTACAACTTGTGAAATTCTGCAATAAATTTTCTTCACTTTTCAATAGACAGTTTGACAAATCTTAGGAAGAAAGTAAGAAAAAGAAGCTGAAAAGCAGAAAAGAAAGAAAAGGGGATAACTGCACAAAGAGTGATCCTATTAGGTTGCAAGAGTAGAAGAGGTTAAACTGATTGGTTTGACTAATTTTACAAAGGCAATAAGAAAAAAACAAAATATGGACAAAACAAGAAAAAGGAAAAAACTGCCCAGAAAGCTTCAATGCCAACTCACAAGAGCAAAAAGGGTTAAACTGATCACTTTTTGGAAGGCATCAAGCCAAACTATTTTCATGTTCACTATTTGAAGGTATCCACTGTTCCAACGTCTAAAGTAGGTGAAGCATTTTAAGGTTGCATCTGTCTTTCTGTACATGGATCCAAGGACCAAGCCACAGTTACTAAACTCATTCCAGATATATAATTGAATCTTAGCCCAAATACACCAGTGTTCTCTTAGAAAACAAACAAAACATCAAAGAATCTTTGCTATATATACTTCCCTACTAAAAGAATACACATTCTAGCCAACATCTTGAACTCTTTTTTCCCAGAAAAAATAAGAAATTTAAGTTTATGCGCAGCAAAACTCACTAGTTGTACCAGGTAAACAGAGCCAATGCATTACCATCTAGATCTCCTCTACTTCTTCACAATATAGATCTGAACCTATAGAATTTTTGCTAATTCAAACTCTGACAATGCTCAGATAATCTATGGAAGTGTATGTCTGACTGTTAGCTTGCCATAGAGACAGCAATGAAGCAAAGGCAGCATTTCATGGAAGATTGAAATCATTGTTTAAATGATGAATTAAGGATACAGGAACATCATAATGCACTCCTACTATTTTTATACATATGTTGCAAACATAATCTGACAGACTAGTTTGAAGAAGAGAATAATGGAGGTAATCAATGGATTCTCAAGAAACTCAAGGTTATCAATGAAATTATGTGAGAAAAGAGGTAATTTCTGGCAAAACAGGGCAGCTGGAGAAGAGGCTCAAAGACTATCAAAATAAATTACCTCATATAAATGGATCAAAATAGCTTTGACATATTAATAAGTATATAAAAGAGTAAAAAAATGGAACCAAAAGAATCCCAAGCTTGGAAAAGAAAGCAACTTAAGAAACAAGAATATAAAGCACAAATAGAATTGCTGAAAGAAAACATCCAATAAACAGATGTGGACAAACATAAGGAGAGTACAAGTTTGAAACCTCACCTGTAAAAGAATCCCAAAAGAGACAAATAGCCTGTAATCGCTCTTGCCATCAATAGGTGCCAAACATGAGGCAACCCAAACAATGGTTGTCCAGTCTTTCTTAACCAGATGAAAGCAGCAACAAGGATGACCGCACATCTTATAAATATTGTTTCATAAGATGGAGCTGATGTGGCTGTTCATATAAAACGTAAAATCCTATTAAAGCCTTGAAAATTTATTTTTACCATAATGTTACAAACTTCTGGAAAGCAACCATGATCTTAGTTACTAATTCCAATATACTGGTCTAAGACATAACTTCAAGAAAACTAAAACTGACCATGTTGGTCATATACAAGGCACCAACAAGATTACAATTACATGCACAAAAGATGGGTTATCACATTTATAATCTATCTCATATAGACCTTGCACGCGATTTACCATCTAATACACCTCATTTCCTACATCTCCTGGGACCTGAAGATCCATATTTGTTAAGGGGAAGTATGAAGGGTTAACTCCTACTTGCGATATTTAATGAATACATTGTAATATGTTCATGAGGAAGACTACCCATAGAACTCTACATATGAATCAAAGATAAGGACAAAGAGAGAAGTTAGGGATGAGGATCTAAGGAGAGATTATATGAGATAGTAATGGAGATAGCTGAACAGAATATCTAATTATGACATAGTTGTTATGGTCACCTAAAACTATATAAAGGGAACAATTGTATAATAGAAACACACATGGGAATGGATTAATTGAATGGAGTTTTCGGAAAGGGATTTCTTGAGAGTAAACTCCCCATGTCACTTGCTTATGTGTTTGATTGTTCTGTATGTTGTGCATCATAAATTACTCAACAATTAGCTTTCAATGCAAAAGCATTATATAAGCCCGTGAGAAAACAACAGTACATAATTATTTAGGAAAAATCTGAAATTAAGAAATGTGAGATTGAAGAAACTTCGAATTTAGAGCTGAGAGAAAGCAACCATTAAAATATACCAATATGTAACTTATGATGTTATATATCCTGCACTGTCAATAAACTATAACAAAATATACCAACATATGAAAATACGAGCATTAATATAAAACATATAAGTTACAACACTATGAAATAGAAATGTGAGTTTATATTACCAGAAAATAGACAGATAACAACTTGCAGACTGCTTTGATAACATAAATTCAATCATCATCTTTGTATAATCATAACGACACAAAAGACTTAAAAAGAAATACAAGTCCTTAGCTATATTAGTAATCAAATGGGAGCATCCTTGCCATTTAAAACTGTCATATTGGACTTGAAAAAAATCGGGGCAACCTCCTTCACTGGGCCCATTTACAAACAAAGGCCTTCTAATTCAAGTCCACACAGAAGACAACTATGATAAGTCTTCATTAGGCCTCTTATAAAACAAATGCACTTTCCTTACAGTCTAGTTGTTCATGGATTTGCATTGAAAATTAAAAAGCATAAACAGCAGCTATGAAAAATAAACTGGCATAATAATATACACAAAATTCTATAAAACATGGACAAAAATCATGCTAGCCTTGGATTGAATTTGCATAGCTAATTGCAACTCACATTCAAAAAGCAGTATCTATCTTTCATAAACTTATGGACACTTCAGCACACAAATCAAAAAGCTTTGCTGCCAAAGACCAAATATATCAAAAGACTCGTACACATGAACAGAGAAACAGTCGGATGATGCAAGGTAGTTTTGAGATGTAATACGAACCTGCAAAAAGCTCCACAAAGAGCCCCATTATGCTATACATAAGTGATGATAGAGCCATACAAACCATTCCTGAGTATCTTGATCCACCCCAAGCCCATATAAGAAATTCGCTCAAGGCTGTGAAATCTGCTTCCATTGGTTTGTTCCTTCTTTCCTGCCAAAAGTGTACATGCCAAATACATTGTATATCATTCTATTTAAATACCATTTAGAATTTGTAACATACAGATAGAATGAAATGCTAATTAATGTAATAGAAAGAAATTTTAAAGTAGGGGAATTAATAGGATGGTTTTGTAAGAAATAAAAAGGAATTAGGTCCATACTGACCAATATTACTTAAGAGATGTTATTCATTTCTATTGACAAAAAATCATAGCTCTTTGAATTCCTGACACTTTAGAGAAAAGGCAATTCAGTCTACTTTACTTTCTGCATCTTGCCTTTTATAGGAGACCTTTTGGTACTCCTGCTTTGTAATGACATCATTGTACTCAGCAGTCCCTTTGACCTACTTTTGTGGTCATCAGTCAGACATTAATAAAATTATCTTATCTTATCTTATCTAATGAACTTCAGGAATGATTGGCATCAAGTCCAGTTCATGGAGTGACTCATTCTTTCTTATTAGCACTTATCAACTTTTCCCACAGATATTCATTTTGGTAAGACACTAGGTGAGTGCCGCTATTCATAGTCATACAACTCAACTTAGCAAATGACATGGCAAGGCCAGAAAGTAAGAGTACGACTCAGACTCTACAAAAACTCGACAAATTAGGTAATAATAAAAAATCAAAAGAAAAGAGATATTGTTCATTAATATAAAACTTTATGATGAACATATACTTCAAATTATCAATATAAACAAAATTTACAATCCAAATATTAAACTACATAGTACTTGGTACATGATACATATAACAAATGCCATGGATGATGGACCATGGCATGAAACAAAAAATGCATGAGTTGGGAATGGGAAGCAGAAGCCTCTACCATAATGTTAATGTTGATGTACTCAGCCAAGTGAAGTCCACAACAGTGAATGTTGACTACCAGGTCCCGCCCATCCAATTTGATGTTATACCAACCTCATTCAACTCAATTGCACGAACACGATTGCTTGCTGCTAGTATTGAAAAACATTTAGATAAACCAAAAAAAAATGAAAAATGAGAATCTGGATTTGAAAAAAAAAAGATTTGAAGCAAAAAGGATCTGGACTTCAATTTTCAACCTTGCAACACTTTAATGCGGAGTAGGAAATTGTAGTGGACAAATACCAAATCATCCAACCACTTTTGTGCTAATTGATTATGTTTGTTGGACTGTATGTGCTCAAACTTGCTCCAATTACACTCACAGCCGAATGCACAACATGTCTAGCTCAAGACATATATGTCAAATTTCTAAAGCTCAAGAGTATAGCCACTAAAGTCCTCCCACCATACACCGAACATACATAGCATGCCCTATTACATAATAATAACAATAATAATATATCAAAAAACGTGATTCAAAATCCAAGAATCAAAAGAAATCAAGATTGAAGATTGAAATTTAAAAAAAAAAAAATCAAGGTGCATAGTTATATCCACTGCCTCGCTATTGAAAATACACTCGTAGAAATTCATCTGGACCAAACATGTTGAAGATCTGTGCAGCTTGCCTCTCAAATGCACTCCAAAAGTTAGATTTTGAAGCTGTCACCAAATGAGCACTAACGTTGACAGCAGGACATGTAACGGGTATGGTTGATGCAGCGTAAAACACCTCATCAGCCACCTAATCAACCACCAACTCTTCAGCCAGATGAGAGTCACTGTTGGTTGAAACATTCAGCCCATATAACACAGATGTAGATGTTGATTTCAACTTCAAGAAGTCGTACTCTTCTACACCTAGGTACCAAAATGTTTCAAAATTCGCAAACCAAGTCTAGATAAAGATAACATAAGATAAGATAAGTTTATTAATGTCCAATAAATGACCAAAAGTAGGTCAACAGGACTGCTCAGTACATAAGTGGGAGTGCGAAGGCCACTCCTACATGCAAGAAACAAAACTGTCTCTATGATCTAGGTGCAACTATTACAATGTCGAAAGGAAATATAATGCTCTAGAGCCAAGTGCAAGGGAAAGAGCCTCAATAATCCAAGTGCATGTCGTTGGACAAAGGAGAGAGGGGGTCAACCTCTAAAGTCGAGGGTGACGCTCTCCTATCATCTGAGAAAGAAGGAAAGAATCTATGTATAAAAATCTAGCTAGAGTAGTAGGATCCAACTCAAGAGATGCCTTTGTCTAGAAGAGGCTACCCACTGTCTGGATTTGGTGGAGCAAGGTTGCCTGCCACTCAAGCGTAAACTGTCCCGAAGCCTAATACTGTTGTTTTTCTTCATATGAGATATGATCGATATATTATTACAATGATGAGTGTTCCATATATAGGGAACATATGGTGACCATCCATGAAAGGATGCGTCCCTTGGATAATCAATAACTATTTATTATTATCATTTACTTATTATATATAATATTTAATAATCAATAATTATATTATTAATTATTAATCTAAGAGAATGTATTCTCGATGTTGTCCAAACATCAACACTCAACGAGGGAGACATTCTGCATCATGCCAAGCTTGTCTCTGAAGTATACAAACTTCACCCTAGACTCATGACACTTGTCTGTCAGTCTTGGGAGACGTCTCTCTCCCACCTGAACCGAGGAGAAACTCCTTCTACGGCTCTCCCTCTGAGCCAATTGACTCTCTCTAAGATCAGGCTCACTCTAGGTTCACATGTAATAGCATATAGCATCTTGAGTCTTTATCATTCCTTTTCAAATCACCATGACTAGGGCTAAGATCACACCAGGATCTTTCACCACAGGTACACACCTGTGAGTGAATGTCAGTTTGATGCTAACTGACACGTGGAAAGCACAAGCACCTCAAGTCCATATTATTCCTTGTCATGATCAAGGAAGGACTACACCTGGCCCATTTACCACAAGTGCACCTTTATGATAAATGTATCCTATCTCCCTTGGTCTGCATCCCAATCTAGGAGAAGGTTCGCCCGATGTTGAAACATCAACACTCCCTCTTAGCTAGGGAGGTATCTTTCCACAGTAGTACACAACTATTATCCAGTGGCACACTACCACTACAAGTAGCACACAGCTACTGTCTAGTGACACATAGTCACTGCCATTGGTACACAACCACTGTAGTAGTACACAACTACTATCTAGAGAGACACAGTCTCCGCCAGTAGTACACAACCATTGTAGTAGCAAAAGGTCTATCACACATGGCACTCCCATGTGGAATTCTAGAGGCTACTCCCTCTAGAAACACTAGGGTCAACTCCCCATAGTGTGTGATGTCAAGGTAAACTCCTTCGACATGTCCTCATGTGCTCTCCAGAAGGGATGTTGGGCTATAATCCCAAACCCACTTATCCCTTCTCGGATAAGTGTCCCACTTAACCCTTCTCAAATAAGTGTCCTCACAGATCAACTCTACTCAGTTCACAGAGGAGTACGATCTGGAGAATGTTTGTCGCACATGGAACTCCCATGTGGACTTCTAGAGGCTACTCCCTCTAGAAACACTAGGGTTTGGTATCCCCTATCGTAGGGATAACTATAGAGATCATGTCGTGAGGCCCACAGGTCCCAGACATGGAGTGTCGAGAGCTAGATGACTTGAGCATGGCCCTAGAGGGCCCATCTTTTCTTCAATGTAACCCACCTATCAGCAGCAGCAACGTCCATCCCACCAGCCTGGTCCTGAAGTAGCAGTAAGTCCTGCTCCATGAGGTAATGAGTCTGGGTATCATGGTATGTGTCACTCTGGTTTTTGAAGCACTTCAATATGTTGCACTAAATTCTCCTTCATTTCATAACGTTTCCTTGGAAATTATGCTCTTTAACTTGTTCATACCTAGGAGGGTGACATGATGTCTTAGTAAGTTGATTCCCCTTTAGGATGAGTTGCCACTGTGTGGGTCTGTGAAAGGTCATCGTCCATTCCCTCCATACTTACCACTTTCCATCATTATTCCTCTCATCTTCCCCCACCTTGGTTCGACCATTGGTTTTGCCACGCTAGGAAGGGTTGTACCTTGCCTTGTGGGAAGAAGGGGCTAAAGGCCCCGGGGATAAAAGTAGCTAGCAAGAGTTAAAAGCCAAAATGAAACCTTCGAGATGCTTCACCCAAGGATTCCCGAGAAAGCAATAAAGAGCTTCTCAATAAGAAAAGGAGACCCATAAGAAATCAAAACTCAAGGTACTAGTTGGTGGATGGGAGGTCTCATCATGAGCCGACCTATTAGGTCCATGGGCATGTAGCGGTATGACACTACCATCTATTTGGTCACCAAACCAGGGTAGTGGCTCTTGGTGGCATAGCCAAGAGAAAGGGAGTCTCATCAGGAGCCAGCCTTCTCATTTCCGTGAAATGCTTGTGGGTAATGTTGTCACCTCTCGTCACCACGCCAGGACAGTGTCCCCCAGCTTTTCCCTTGAAAAGAAAAAAGACCAAAAGCAATAAGACTAAGAATAAAAGGCATTGAATGGGCTAGGAGACAATGGCATCCATGATAAGGTGTAGCTCGCCCTCTACAGAGGCACCCACAGGCAAGACCTACATTTCCTTGTTATCACTGCACCCTCTGCCCAAACATTTCCCCTACGCCACTTCACACACACTTACATGAACTTAGATTGGTACTCACCTGGGAATCACCCCAAACTTAAGAAGGATTAGCCCAATAGGACATCCTAAGACCTTCTCCAAACTTGACTTGTTAAATTGCATAACGTCTTTGAGCATTTGTCTAGGTAAAGGGGGTTTGATGCACATGTTTGGGTAATTTGATTATTAGATGTGATTGACATTGCTATGACCCCTGTGACTTATGAGCCCCTGGAGGGCGTACTTGTTGTTGCTACAAGACTTTGCCCGGTGGACAGGTACATATGGGGGAATGATTAGGTCGAACATCCATGGGGATGAAAGCCCAACAGATAGATGTTGTGACCCCACTAAGGGGAAAGAGGAACTAGAGGCTGGCACCAGGAAGAAAGAAGGACATTGCACCAGGGACACTTTGGCAGACCTAGACCCAGGGGGGTTTTTCCTTTCCTCCAGGACATTGACCCTTGAGAGCACATGACGTCATCATTTTGACCTTGACATCATCCAGAGTTAGGGTTTGCACTTATGATGGGCAGGTGTGTGCTAATTGGCACGTGTGGCAGCATGCAGGGCCTTTGGAGGCCAAACATCATGCACTTGAGGCCTAGCGGTCCACCTTAGGGGCCTAACGTCACCCTTAAAGATGAAATTAGGGTTTAATTATTGTCATTTATGTAAATACTAGATTTTGAATGTAATTTGGCCATGTCGGCCTTTTTATGACCTAACTGTAATTAAAGCTCATTGATATTGTATAAATAAGAGAGAAAACTCTCATTTTTATCATCATCTCTCATCACAGAAGTGTGTGGTCTGAAATTCGGTCCTGTTATCCCCGATATCTAGGGATAACTAGGAGATCATGTCTCGAGGCCCACATGGTCCTAGACATGGAGTACGAGAGCAGGAGCGACCTGAGCATGGTCCTGGAGGACC
>JZKD02S1673698.1:465698-477524 GCA_000966675.3 Picea glauca | reverse complement strand
AGGAGACTAGGAGGTATAATTACAACTAATGGCCTAAAGCCAACGTAAATAAAATAACATTACTAATATAATATGCCCCAATTAAGGGGTAATGAGCCAATATTAGGGCTTAACACATAACTGAAGTGTGCCAATTGACTAAAGGTTGGTTGGGACTTAGAGCATGGTATTTCAACAGTAACAAGCATGAATGCATGAGAGTCGAAACTCTTGGCATATACCTGTTGAAATACCTTAATCATTCTAAGCTCATCTGGGTCATGATGAACTCTGATATCCAAGCACTAATCAATCTCAGGATCCCAAGGAAAAACCTCGGGATGCAGAATAATAAGAAAATTTTAAGGGACATCATCCTCTGGTTGAACTAAATGTGGCTCCTCATGTTGTAATGGTATCAGATCAAGTTGTTCCCCAACCATTGTTGTGATAGGAAAGGATGAAGCCTCTTCTAAGATGGGCACAGATGAAATCCCTTGTTGATTGATCTCTACTTGGTTAACCTGTGGTTCCTCCTCCTGAAACTTTTCATCTTCGTAAATGGTAGGAACCCATGACACTCTAGAGTAATCACATCTTCACCTTCATCTTCTTGGAGCTCTGCCTGTGACTCAAATGGTGCAACTATTGGTTCCAGATCATCTAAAATTGGGCTATCACCCTCATGTTCATCTTTGGGAACTTGACACGGTGCAAGTTGTGGTTCATCTTCAATAACGCAGACTTCTTGCACTTATGTAACAACCAATGGTTGAATATCATCGAGTGGAGTTACCTTGATTGGTTGGTCTGGGACATGGATCAGAGGGAGTTCACAAGCTACAAGATGATTTCTTTCTAACTTGATAGCGACAGCTTGTGCTTCCTCCAAATTTTGAGGGTCTTCATTCTTGAGAAAAACACCAAAAATACCATCAAATGCCTCAAGATAGTAAATCAAAGCCACATCTTCATTAGGCCTTACTCTATAAGGAATTAGATTGTAAAAGTTGGAAAAATGGGTGTTAAATTGGAAAATAATTTCACTTTCATGCTTTTTAATAACTAAAAAAAATGTGCAAAACAAGAAAATGTCTCGTGTATTTGCCCATATGTCGATGAATTTCTCATAGAAGGAATCCCATCCATCAATGGAAGCATCAGGAAGGTATTTGTACCATGCTCATGCCTCCCCCTTGAGGGTCGACAAAAACATCCTCATCACCACATCCTCATGTTCCACATTAAATTCCCACAGTACTTGTAAAGCATTATCCAAGTGATCCTTAATTGGTTCTCCTAACCTCCCTGCAAACAAAGGTATGTGTTAAGTCATTTACATGTATGCAAGTCATGAGGATAATCTGGGAATGCAATAAAACTTAGTGGGTCAAAGACAAAAAACCTCCATCTTACTGGTGGCGTCACAACTGCATATGTATTATTAGTCCCGGATAAAAGAAAGCAAAGTTATTACCCTACTAGCTCGAGATGAAAACAAAGATGAAGATGTTGAAGATACACTTACCATAGTGCTTGTCAAAAAGAACTTACCTAAGAACTCAATATGCTTACCAACTTTGAGAAGAGTTCTTGGTGAAAGAAAAGTCTTGTTCCAAGAAAAGATATTAAAATTTTGTTGAAGCTCGAAACTAGACTTTCTGAGGGAATCGAAACTGGGAGATTTGCTTGTAAGTTACCTGTGGAGTCACCCCTGTATCCCATGGAGTCGCCAGGTGAGTCAAATAAAATATAGAAAATAAATAAAAACTCACCAATGTCGTTGTTACCAAGGCCGGCGTTCCCTTGCAACGAAGCCAATTTGTTAACACAAATTTCCACCCTCCAATTGAGTTGGTATACATGTTATAACAACGCTGAAAACTTGGCTAATTATAGGAGAAATAACCCCAGATGTCATGGGATAAACACCTCTACGTTCGAGCTAGGCCTTTCTAGCCTCTAGGGGGAGTCCTTGGGCACAATGAAGCGCCCTTGTGGCTGATTTAAGGTCTGAAAACTCAAAAATCAATGAATTGTTTTGCCTTGGACAACATGTAAAGCAATCCAAAACGATCGAAAAAGTTGATCTAGCACACTTTGAGGGAACCTGCAGAGTTAGCACAATGATGATATAATGGAAAAAAGCAAGGAGAAATACTTAGAGGATTGATACCATTACAGTAAATAGCTAAGAAAAAACATATCAAATTGCAAATTCACCAAAATATCGTTCAAGAAGAGAGGTTCGAATAGTAAACACAAGCTTCTTTATTGATCCAACTTTACAAGAGGGTTGGTTATGCCACAATTGGCAAGCTCACAACCAACACAATGACTACTTTGCTCAATTCCACGCCACTAGACTAGAGAGAGAGAGAGAGGAATGAGAGAGACATTGCACTGCTTCTGCTAAGAACCAACGAAATAACCCATTACAAGCCTCCAATATATAGCTAATGAGGGTGCATATTTCAAGGAGTTAAGAGGGATGCATGAGGAGGGTAAGAATAAAGTCTAAGAGATGATCGAGTGTGAGTGTGAATTTGAATGTGCATGAATGATTGAATGGCGAGATAAGTGAGTGAGAAGAAAGGTGAAGTGAGGCGCATGGTATGCATGGGGAAAGTTAACTGCCAGCTAGTCCGATTTGACTAGAACATGCTACCAGTCAACTATCCATGCGCCTATCTGCATGAGGTAGAATGAGGAGAATTAATGTAGAAAGAATGAGTGGAAGTGAGAGTGGAAAAAGCACCCAAGTCAACTGGAGAGTGGAGGTTCGGTTGACTTAATCATGACACAGATAACTTTAGTGAACTCATCTGACCCCCTATTATTAGAAACATGCACCCTAGCTTAGGTGGACGCCACATCTATCTGAAGAACTGCCACATGTCGACCTTTGAGGATGCCACTTGGCACTGTTGTCATCTTTATACACACTTGCAAATGTGAGCCAAGTCCTGCTCACTTAGTGTGTCCTTGAAGGCACAATGCCTAGGTTCAAAGCCCACGCTGTCACTTTGGCTTGAACCTCTTCCATCTAGGCTTACTCCTAGGGAAGCCAAGGGGGGTAGACCCTAGTTTCTAGATGAGATTTGGAGTTTAAGTTCTAGGAGTTGATTTTAATTAGTTAAGGTTTGGGGGGAGTCTAACCTATGATGCAAAGGCAACAATGCAAGATGCAAAGGTTTCTATGTCAAGAAAAACTTTCCCTAGGTCAACTAAGACTAGTGCCTAAGGTTGGGCAAGGGATCAACTAACAGTTAAAGGATGTTTCATTACAATATGATTACAAAGATTACAAAGAATATTTACTTCTTCAAAGATGTTAGATACAAGTTCTTACAATAAAGAATGCTAGATACACATTAATACAATACAACAAGCTAACCATGTTTGCTTAAATGTGCAGGATAAAGAAGATCAAGGCATGAGCGTCATCAACACATTAAGCCTAAGCATGCCCAAATAACACTTACTCTATTGGACTGCTCCTCAATGGAAACATCAACATTCAAAGATTCACAAGGACACTTAGAAGATTTGAAAGACTTAAACACAAGTGTTCCACAACAATTAGGACACTTAGTTGATTAACCACAAAGCATTACTTGTATTACGAGATTGAAAGATTAAGTTGCAAGTATTAAACCTTAAGATGTATCAAATTAAACCAAGGTTTATTTGTTGCTTAGTGAGTTAAGGGTTTTAAGATTTGACGAATTTTAATTACCCTAGCTAAGTGTTTAACAAAAATCCTCCTCCCCCGATTGCCAAATGGCTACTGGATGCGCAAGAAGTGAGGCAACGAGGCCTACCCTAGTTTCATAGGTCAACCATGAGGACCAAGTACTTCCTGGAAAGGACGTCGCGTGCTGTGAGACCATCCCCGGCCTAGCACCTTCCGTGGCCCTCCTCAATCCTCGTTTTAGATGGTGAAGATGGTTGTTTAAGGTACCCTATTAAGTCTATTAAGTTGATATATCAATAGGTTAGACTTTTAGATATATTTGAGAGTGTTTTAGTGACTTTTAGTTGCCTTAAATTGGTGATTTTATGCCAAAACCGAAACTTTTTGCAGCTTATAAAGATGTGTTAAAAAGCATGAAAATGAAGCACATTTAACACATGTGAAGCATGTAAAAGCAAGCTGAATAACGATTTAGTTCATCACCATTTATTAAACCATTAACATGAAAGGCTTGTTTAAAAAAATGCTAATGAACAAGGGCAAGAACAACTTACCAAAGAAAGAAAAGAGACCCAAGCTTATTACCACTTATCTTATTTTTGTTAAAGCATTAAAAGAGAAAGCATTAAGTGTGAAAGAGAAAGCTTGAAAATTTAGATGTGTGCCTACACTATCAAGATATCCAACAACACATTAACTCAAGTGATGGCAAGTGGCCTTAAAGATGCAATAACATTAAAGAGAAAACCACTTACTATATTATCAAAGCATTAACCATTTAGTGTGTTGGATTAGAGCATGTAAAACAAGATAGATCTTAAGATGGCTTAAAACATGCAAATAGATTAAGCAAGTTGATTATGCCCCAATGGCTTAAGGTAAGGACAATGTGTGAAGAGATATAGATCTAGAATATTTTAACCATCAAAGCATTAAAATATCATTAACACATCACTTATCCTAGCCTTACGATTTTGGGGGGGTTTCTCTCCCAAGGTGTAGGCAATTATTAAGATTAGATAAGCTTGAAAGAGAAATGGAAAAGCAAGACAAAGCACTCAATGGCACAAGGTGGAGGTAAGCCTACCTTTATTGTGCCAAATGGGTTGAGAGGAAAGAAAGCAACAACAAATATGAACAAGATGCTCACTAACCCCACGTCCTAGGCTTTAGAAGGCGATTTAGAAATGAGAAAACACTTGAAACAAACTAACCCTAAGCTCACACATGGGAGGTAGGTCGTACCAATTCTCCTCCCAAGCTATGAGCTAGCAAAACTAACTAAAAAGTGAAGAAATTATGCACAAAGAGCTAGAAAATTGAAGAGAAAGGTTGAGATTTGTTATCCACTTGAAGAGAAGGGTCTTGGAGTGTTGTGTGGCTGATTTTGGGTAGCATAACCCCCTCAATTTGTTAAGAACCTGCAAAAACCAACAAGCTATGCTTGCTAGAAAATCTACACACAACCAACAATGTGAAGAAAAATCTATGATAAAAGTGGATTAAAATGACCAATCTAAGATGTTAAGTTAGCTGAAATATTATATGGAGTGAACAATAATAAAAGAATGAGTAAAGAGTGAGAAAGAAGGAGTTTGAGTGTGCTTTGAGGGAGGACTCTTCCTTGAGGCAATCCCAACAAAACCCTAGAAGCCAAACCTGCAAAACTTGACAAGATAATATGCATACAAGAAGATAATATGGTTGAATATGCTAACAAAGTGAAATACTTGCAGCCTATTAGAAAACCCACATATATAGATTAACAAGAATACTCGTTGTTAGATCTACCCAAGTAAAACACTTTACCCAAGAATCTACTCTATGCAACCACCATGCCAAATTCACAATATTACCTCATGTGTAAGCAAGAACAAGAATACTCGTTGTTCTTCCAATATCCTCCAAAGTTTCTCTTTATTATTCAAAATTAGATCTTGGAGAAATACTTGCTCCAAAACCCCAAAGAGCCAAAGAATGGATGAAAGATGGACAAGAAAGAGAGAGAGAGAGTGGTGAAAATCAAGTAGCATAATAATAGCTTAAGATATGGCGAGGGAGTGAGAAAATGGATCTATTTATACTTGGAGAGGCAAACCTACCTCCCTTGGATCAATGCCAAGTGTCCACCACCAAGCACAAGATGAGATCCCAATGAGGGGGGCGCACCATCTAGGGTTTCAAACATGGATCAATGAGGTGGATGGGTTATGGAGTGTGGGGATGATGGAAAGAGGGACGTGGGAGGCTAGGAAATTTGTGCCACATGATGGAAGGGGCCCCAACTCATTAAAACTAATTTTCTAGAGTCTTCCACATGAAGGGGGGCGTAACTCCTCTAGGGGGCGTGAGGGTTTGAGTGAGTAAGGGGGTGAGAGTGTGTGTAAAGGTTAAAATAGGTTGGGTTGGGTAGGTTTAGGCTAGGAAACCTCTCTTTATTCTTTTTCCACCCTTACATCATCCTTTTAACTTATTATTACAAAAATTACATTTTTGCTACGTTATGACCTAACAATTAAAATTGTTGTTTCGATTGACTGACACTCCTGGTGGACAAACCCATAGGAAAAGTTGTCCAACTGAGCTGAAACTTGGTCCAAGGGTGTAGGGGGTCTCATTCCATTTCTTTTGAGCACAAATACTCCTATCAAAAGTCCAAGGACCTAGTTTTTACAATTTTTACTCAAAAATAATTCATTAAACCTCCAAACTTAGGGAAATTTAATTAAAAAAAACTAATCTAGACTCGATGGAATTCCGCGAAACTTTCTAAGATGTCATGCATGGTCATTTACATCATACCTAAACAATAGTTACCAAATGATAAGCCCATTATAACGCCTTTCACCACTTTGGAGGAATTATTGCAGGTGTGAGGGAAAAACTCAAGGGAAATCAATAAGGCTAAAAAGCCCAATTAATGACCCGAGGATAAAAAACCCTCGGTGAAAGGAACTCTCATATTGAACCCATCCCAAGGTAACTGACCTAACTATGACCAATGCATACCTATTACATTATTAACCCACACAGGGGTGCGAAAATTCTGTTTACAAAAAGAAGTGTTGGGGCCAAAAATGCCCTGTAGAACTAAATGCTCTTCGACAAATGAGCATCTGATCATGCATCTCTTCATGGCACATGGATTTGACCCCATACTTGGATAGGTGGTCAACATCTGGCTCCATATGGGGATGTGTGTTCGATCTTCTCACATGAGACGGAGAGCATACGAGAATCCAACACCTACAAAACAAAGTGCTCACCAATAACCAACATAAGAATACATATATATATAATGAAATAAACAAATGTTTTAAACAACATGTACATAATGAAATAACTAAGGTACAACATCTATAATTTTACAAAAATGAAATCTATGGTACAGAAAAAATTTCTAAGTACATATTGACATAATGAATGAAATAATACAAAATTAAAGTACAAGGAGAAGCGTTAGAGATACGTTACAGAGGGTGTCCCTTTGGACACCAAGTTGCTCATCATCTGAAGAAAAGCTTGAGTTGCTGCCCATTCCTCAGAATGTTGATGGGCTCACCATCCAAATGGTTGAGATGAAAAGAATTTGGCCCTGCTATTTCTCTGATCAAATATGGACCCAACCATAAGCTGTCAAATTTTCCATGTTTTCCAGGTTTTTCTCTGCCTTTATCCCATAACAAAATTGTATCCCCAATCATGAAATCCATCTATCTGGCTGACCTGTCGAAAGCCTTCTTTACCTTACTCTGATTTCTGCAATTCTGATCTTAATCCTTTCGCCTGATTTCATCCAACTAGATGACCTGATTAACCCTGTTCTGAACTGTGTCCTGCTCTGTGGAAATGTCCTCAAATGACCCATAAGTAGGAAGTTTGAGGTGCACTGACAACCTAGCCTCCAAACCATAAACTAACTCAAAAGGACTCTTTCCAGTTGTTTCTTTCTTTTTTATTCTGTCAGCCCATAATGCATGTTTGATTTTACTATCCCAAGATCTTTTGTTTTCACCAACTATTTTCTTAACTATGGTCATTAAGTTTTTATTACTTGATTTTGCTTGACCATTTCCTTGGGGATAGTAATCCGATGCATGTGATAAGATAATACCATACATCAAACAAAAAGATGGCATCTCAGCTGAACAAAAGGCCTTTGCATTATTTATCATTACCTTTGATGGGACCCCGAATCTAGTTATAATTTTGTCTTCTAGGAAATCCATCACAACCTTTTCAGTTGCTGACTTTGTAGGAATGGTCTCAACCCACTTTGTAAAGTAATATGTTGATGTGATAACCCATGAATAACCATTACTTCAATTATCATTAAACTTCCCGATGAAGTCCCAACCCCACTGCTGAAAAGGTGCTTCAACCACCATTGGTTGTAAAGGGAGTGCTGCTAACTTCTTCTTTCCTATGAAAAGCTGACATGGCTCACATTTCCAAACAAATTGGTGTACATTTGAAAATATCGTGGGCCAATAATATCCTTCTCTAAGGATCTCGTGGGTAGTAGTTTTAGCAGCAAAATGTCCACCACAAAACCCTCCATGGAATTCATCCATTAGTTTCTTTGACTCAACGTCATCCACACATCTAAGGATAACCCCATCAGGATTCTCCCATCCTAATCCATCTCTAGTAAGGACACACTTAGAAGATTTTAAACTTAAAGCCCTTTTCTTGTGTCCTACTAGATGGCTTGGACAAGTTAGATTCTTGAGATAAAAGATAATGTCTGTATACCATTCTACTTGTTCAAGCTTTAATAAGTTAGGATGAAATTCTTCATTGTTGATTTGACAAACCATACCCAAGGCCTTCTCATTACTTTCTGTCAACATTTTAGTTAAGCCTTGACTCTTAATCAATTTTGTAGGTTTGATTTCCAAATCATACTCTTGGATTTTAGCAATCCATCTACCCCTTGAGTCTAATCCTTCCACTTGAGATAGAACATCTTTAACTGCATAATTAGGAACATAACCAATCACCTTGGAATATCCGATAAAGACTCTGAAATGTTTGAGTGATTTGACTAAGGCATAAGCTTGTTTCTCAAACATGGGATACTTTAGTTCTGAATTTTGCAAGGCCCTACTCATATATGCAATGGGTTGTTCATGGCCCTAAATCATTTTTTTGAAGCAACACACCAGCAATATTGTCTTCAGAAGCGAAAGAGAAAATCTAAAAGTCCTTGTTGTAGTCTGGGCTAATAAGGACGGGAGCTTCACATATTGCAATTTTAATACTTTCAAAAGCTCGTTTACTTTCTTCATTCCATTCAAATTTTACATCCTTCTTGAGTAGCTTATATATAGGTTTCATGATTTCGGCATAGTTAGGAATGAACCTATGGACAAAATTGGTTTGTCCTAAGAAGGATTGAAGAGCTTTCTTTGATGTAGGCAAAGGCACCTTACCAATGGCTTCAACTCTTTCCGAGTCCAACTTGACCCCATCTTTAGTAATTATGTGGCCTAATAATTTACCTTCAGTCTCCCCAAAGACCGACTTAGCAGGATTTAGAGAACTGCCAAATTCTCTACATCTGTCCAAAACTTGCCTAAGGTGGTTAATGTGTGTTTTCCCATCCTTAGAAAATATTGTCAAATCATCTTGATATATTTCAATCAATTTCCCAATCAACACCCTAAAGGCATAATCCATAGCTCTATGAAAAGTAGCTCCAGCATTTGATAAACCAAATGGCATTCTGAGATATTCAAAGGTTCCCCATGGAGTAGTAAAAGTTGTCTTATGCCTATCTTCTGCTTTAAGTCTGATCTAATTATAACCTGAAAAACCATCAAGCATGGAAATCATTCCTGGTCCTGTTACCCTTTGAAGTAAGGTTTCCATCTTGGGAAGGGGCTAGTGGTATTTTGTGCAAGCAATGTTTAAATTCCCGAAGTCAACACATATCCGAATTTTTCTAGTCTTCTTCCTAGTAACAACCAAATTTGAGCACCATGAAGAATGTCTAGTTTGTGCAATGATGCCTGCTTCCAACATTTTCTGTAACTCTTGTTGGACCAAAGGAGCTAACTTGGGGTTTAACTATCTCAACTTTTGTCTAAAGGGTTTGGTTTCTTCCTTGAGAGGGATGACATGCTGAATTACATCCTCCCTATAGACTTTGAGTTCATCATAGCTGAAGGCCAAGACATCCCTATATTCTTTTAATAACTTTACAATTTCATTCCTTTCTTCTATAGGAGTAGTCTTGCCTATTTTTACCATCCCAAGCTCTTCATTAGTTCAATGTTGACTTCAAGGTAATCACATAGTTTTTTCTTTGAATCTTCCTTTTGCTTATGACCATCCTATCTATCAAAATCCCTTTCTGAAGATACAACTCTCCTATGAGATGCTTTCATCTCATCATCAATTTCTGTGTAATTACAACCCTCTTCTTTCATATTGATGCCTAAGTCTAAAAATTCATGAATGTGAGTTAAAAATTTAATCACTTGTTTGTCATCATCAAAAACTTGCCAATGATCTACATTATTAGGAACTGAGGGTCTGAAGATCACTTCAACCAAAATATTTTCATCAATTAAACTGTCTGGAAGCTGAAGTGTGGAAGCTGTGACTGCAAGTTCATCTGCCTTTGAATTCTGTTCTCTAAGAATAGAAATCAAGTCGATAGCATCTATGTCATTCATTCCTTTCAATCTTTCAGACTTGCAAGAAAATTTACCTTTTAATTTTTGTATAACCAAGTCTGAATCCCCTTTGATGTTTAGACATCTTATACCTCTATCTTTGCAAAGTTCTAAACCAAAGAGAAAAGCTTCATACTCAACCACATTATTGGTTGCATCAAACTCCAACCTATAAGCTAATTTCAACACTTTACCATTTGGAGCTTGAAGCACAATCCCATCACCTTTTCCTGTTCTTGAAAAAGCACCATCAAAATTCATGTACCACACTTTGTCTACTTCATTATATTGGACTTTATCTTCTAAGAGCACAATGGAGTTAGACAAAATGGCATAGTCACCAAGACCCTCATCAGTAAACTTTAACTCATTCTTGGGATGTTTTGGATCTTCAACATGATACCATCTATACAATTCCCTAGTGAACTTGAAAGTGTTTCCATCTGGAGTGGGGATAGTAGCATAAGATAAATCCATTTGTAAACTACCACCCAAATTTGCAGCTACCTTTCTATTCAACAACATTCCCCAAGAATCCGAAACATTAATCACTACAATATCCATTTCAAACATGATATCCGGAAATACTACTAAGTGCACTTGCAAACCTTTAATCAATCCATGCACTTCAATCGTTATATTGTCCATGGCACAAATGTTATGGTAAAGTCTAGATATTCTTAAGTTCAATTGTTCCATTACTTTCTTAGTCATAACATTAGATCTTGCCCCTGAATCTAGCATGCAATTGTGTAAAACTTTGTCATTCAGAAGTAAAGAAAGGTAGAAAGGCAAATTCTTTTCATTTCCCCTATCCCAATTCTATAGAATTACTGGTGCATCCTGGTAAGCCACGGTTGGTTGTTTCTCAATAGAACTCTTAGGAGGATCTTCTATGGCTTTAAGTAGCTTTTCCCTTTCTGAAGGGATCTTCATAATTTTTGATATTGGCACTAACATTTTTGCATTACTCAACCATCCACCTAAGTCAATATTCAAGTCTGTATTAATAGGCACATTAGACTTAGAAGGAGATACCTTGGGAACACTAGTTTGACCTTTATTCCCATTCCTTTGGTATGTAATGCCTCTATACTTAGCCATTTATGCAACCTGTTGGGGCGTGGGCTTGGGCCCATACTTTTCTGTTTCTTTATCAACAATATTGTTCATGCAGTTTCCACTACTTCCATCAAAACCCATCCAATCATACATGCCATCATAGTATCTTTCACCACACATATTTATTTGTTCATTTCCTTGATTTCCGTAATCACCATAACAATCTTCAAGGAAAACTAGACATGTTGACTCCTCATGAAACTCACCACAAGGTCTACAGTAAGGTATAAAGTGATGATCTACCAAGTTGGTGGATTCAAAAGGATTAGGTGGCCTTTGATCATTTTGGGGAGGTCTTCTTGGCCACTTATCATTTGGCTTGTGTTGTTGTCTATTATTTTGGGA
>JZKD02S1673698.1:455340-465648 GCA_000966675.3 Picea glauca | reverse complement strand
AAAATTTAGATGTGTGCCTACACTATCAAGATATCCAACAACACATTAACTCAAGTGATGGCAAGTGGCCTTAAAGATGCAATAACATTAAAGAGAAAACCACTTACTATATTATCAAAGCATTAACCATTTAGTGTGTTGGATTAGAGCATGTAAAACAAGATAGATCTTAAGATGGCTTAAAACATGCAAATAGATTAAGCAAGTTGATTATGCCCCAATGGCTTAAGGTAAGGACAATGTGTGAAGAGATATAGATCTAGAATATTTTAACCATCAAAGCATTAAAATATCATTAACACATCACTTATCCTAGCCTTACGATTTTGGGGGGGTTTCTCTCCCAAGGTGTAGGCAATTATTAAGATTAGATAAGCTTGAAAGAGAAATGGAAAAGCAAGACAAAGCACTCAATGGCACAAGGTGGAGGTAAGCCTACCTTTATTGTGCCAAATGGGTTGAGAGGAAAGAAAGCAACAACAAATATGAACAAGATGCTCACTAACCCCACGTCCTAGGCTTTAGAAGGCGATTTAGAAATGAGAAAACACTTGAAACAAACTAACCCTAAGCTCACACATGGGAGGTAGGTCGTACCAATTCTCCTCCCAAGCTATGAGCTAGCAAAACTAACTAAAAAGTGAAGAAATTATGCACAAAGAGCTAGAAAATTGAAGAGAAAGGTTGAGATTTGTTATCCACTTGAAGAGAAGGGTCTTGGAGTGTTGTGTGGCTGATTTTGGGTAGCATAACCCCCTCAATTTGTTAAGAACCTGCAAAAACCAACAAGCTATGCTTGCTAGAAAATCTACACACAACCAACAATGTGAAGAAAAATCTATGATAAAAGTGGATTAAAATGACCAATCTAAGATGTTAAGTTAGCTGAAATATTATATGGAGTGAACAATAATAAAAGAATGAGTAAAGAGTGAGAAAGAAGGAGTTTGAGTGTGCTTTGAGGGAGGACTCTTCCTTGAGGCAATCCCAACAAAACCCTAGAAGCCAAACCTGCAAAACTTGACAAGATAATATGCATACAAGAAGATAATATGGTTGAATATGCTAACAAAGTGAAATACTTGCAGCCTATTAGAAAACCCACATATATAGATTAACAAGAATACTCGTTGTTAGATCTACCCAAGTAAAACACTTTACCCAAGAATCTACTCTATGCAACCACCATGCCAAATTCACAGTATTACCTCATGTGTAAGCAAGAACAAGAATACTCGTTGTTCTTCCAATATCCTCCAAAGTTTCTCTTTATTATTCAAAATTAGATCTTGGAGAAATACTTGCTCCAAAACCCCAAAGAGCCAAAGAATGGATGAAAGATGGACAAGAAAGAGAGAGAGAGAGTGGTGAAAATCAAGTAGCATAATAATAGCTTAAGATATGGCGAGGGAGTGAGAAAATGGATCTATTTATACTTGGAGAGGCAAACCTACCTCCCTTGGATCAATGCCAAGTGTCCACCACCAAGCACAAGATGAGATCCCAATGAGGGGGGCGCACCATCTAGGGTTTCAAACATGGATCAATGAGGTGGATGGGTTATGGAGTGTGGGGATGATGGAAAGAGGGACGTGGGAGGCTAGGAAATTTGTGCCACATGATGGAAGGGGCCCCAACTCATTAAAACTAATTTTCTAGAGTCTTCCACATGAAGGGGGGCGTAACTCCTCTAGGGGGCGTGAGGGTTTGAGTGAGTAAGGGGGTGAGAGTGTGTGTAAAGGTTAAAATAGGTTGGGTTGGGTAGGTTTAGGCTAGGAAACCTCTCTTTATTCTTTTTCCACCCTTACATCATCCTTTTAACTTATTATTACAAAAATTACATTTTTGCTACGTTATGACCTAACAATTAAAATTGTTGTTTCGATTGACTGACACTCCTGGTGGACAAACCCATAGGAAAAGTTGTCCAACTGAGCTGAAACTTGGTCCAAGGGTGTAGGGGGTCTCATTCCATTTCTTTTGAGCACAAATACTCCTATCAAAAGTCCAAGGACCTAGTTTTTACAATTTTTACTCAAAAATAATTCATTAAACCTCCAAACTTAGGGAAATTTAATTAAAAAAAACTAATCTAGACTCGATGGAATTCCGCGAAACTTTCTAAGATGTCATGCATGGTCATTTACATCATACCTAAACAATAGTTACCAAATGATAAGCCCATTATAACGCCTTTCACCACTTTGGAGGAATTATTGCAGGTGTGAGGGAAAAACTCAAGGGAAATCAATAAGGCTAAAAAGCCCAATTAATGACCCGAGGATAAAAAACCCTCGGTGAAAGGAACTCTCATATTGAACCCATCCCAAGGTAACTGACCTAACTATGACCAATGCATACCTATTACATTATTAACCCACACAGGGGTGCGAAAATTCTGTTTACAAAAAGAAGTGTTGGGGCCAAAAATGCCCTGTAGAACTAAATGCTCTTCGACAAATGAGCATCTGATCATGCATCTCTTCATGGCACATGGATTTGACCCCATACTTGGATAGGTGGTCAACATCTGGCTCCATATGGGGATGTGTGTTCGATCTTCTCACATGAGACGGAGAGCATACGAGAATCCAACACCTACAAAACAAAGTGCTCACCAATAACCAACATAAGAATACATATATATATAATGAAATAAACAAATGTTTTAAACAACATGTACATAATGAAATAACTAAGGTACAACATCTATAATTTTACAAAAATGAAATCTATGGTACAGAAAAAATTTCTAAGTACATATTGACATAATGAATGAAATAATACAAAATTAAAGTACAAGGAGAAGCGTTAGAGATACGTTACAGAGGGTGTCCCTTTGGACACCAAGTTGCTCATCATCTGAAGAAAAGCTTGAGTTGCTGCCCATTCCTCAGAATGTTGATGGGCTCACCATCCAAATGGTTGAGATGAAAAGAATTTGGCCCTGCTATTTCTCTGATCAAATATGGACCCAACCATAAGCTGTCAAATTTTCCATGTTTTCCAGGTTTTTCTCTGCCTTTATCCCATAACAAAATTGTATCCCCAATCATGAAATCCATCTATCTGGCTGACCTGTCGAAAGCCTTCTTTACCTTACTCTGATTTCTGCAATTCTGATCTTAATCCTTTCGCCTGATTTCATCCAACTAGATGACCTGATTAACCCTGTTCTGAACTGTGTCCTGCTCTGTGGAAATGTCCTCAAATGACCCATAAGTAGGAAGTTTGAGGTGCACTGACAACCTAGCCTCCAAACCATAAACTAACTCAAAAGGACTCTTTCCAGTTGTTTCTTTCTTTTTTATTCTGTCAGCCCATAATGCATGTTTGATTTTACTATCCCAAGATCTTTTGTTTTCACCAACTATTTTCTTAACTATGGTCATTAAGTTTTTATTACTTGATTTTGCTTGACCATTTCCTTGGGGATAGTAATCCGATGCATGTGATAAGATAATACCATACATCAAACAAAAAGATGGCATCTCAGCTGAACAAAAGGCCTTTGCATTATTTATCATTACCTTTGATGGGACCCCGAATCTAGTTATAATTTTGTCTTCTAGGAAATCCATCACAACCTTTTCAGTTGCTGACTTTGTAGGAATGGTCTCAACCCACTTTGTAAAGTAATATGTTGATGTGATAACCCATGAATAACCATTACTTCAATTATCATTAAACTTCCCGATGAAGTCCCAACCCCACTGCTGAAAAGGTGCTTCAACCACCATTGGTTGTAAAGGGAGTGCTGCTAACTTCTTCTTTCCTATGAAAAGCTGACATGGCTCACATTTCCAAACAAATTGGTGTACATTTGAAAATATCGTGGGCCAATAATATCCTTCTCTAAGGATCTCGTGGGTAGTAGTTTTAGCAGCAAAATGTCCACCACAAAACCCTCCATGGAATTCATCCATTAGTTTCTTTGACTCAACGTCATCCACACATCTAAGGATAACCCCATCAGGATTCTCCCATCCTAATCCATCTCTAGTAAGGACACACTTAGAAGATTTTAAACTTAAAGCCCTTTTCTTGTGTCCTACTAGATGGCTTGGACAAGTTAGATTCTTGAGATAAAAGATAATGTCTGTATACCATTCTACTTGTTCAAGCTTTAATAAGTTAGGATGAAATTCTTCATTGTTGATTTGACAAACCATACCCAAGGCCTTCTCATTACTTTCTGTCAACATTTTAGTTAAGCCTTGACTCTTAATCAATTTTGTAGGTTTGATTTCCAAATCATACTCTTGGATTTTAGCAATCCATCTACCCCTTGAGTCTAATCCTTCCACTTGAGATAGAACATCTTTAACTGCATAATTAGGAACATAACCAATCACCTTGGAATATCCGATAAAGACTCTGAAATGTTTGAGTGATTTGACTAAGGCATAAGCTTGTTTCTCAAACATGGGATACTTTAGTTCTGAATTTTGCAAGGCCCTACTCATATATGCAATGGGTTGTTCATGGCCCTAAATCATTTTTTTGAAGCAACACACCAGCAATATTGTCTTCAGAAGCGAAAGAGAAAATCTAAAAGTCCTTGTTGTAGTCTGGGCTAATAAGGACGGGAGCTTCACATATTGCAATTTTAATACTTTCAAAAGCTCGTTTACTTTCTTCATTCCATTCAAATTTTACATCCTTCTTGAGTAGCTTATATATAGGTTTCATGATTTCGGCATAGTTAGGAATGAACCTATGGACAAAATTGGTTTGTCCTAAGAAGGATTGAAGAGCTTTCTTTGATGTAGGCAAAGGCACCTTACCAATGGCTTCAACTCTTTCCGAGTCCAACTTGACCCCATCTTTAGTAATTATGTGGCCTAATAATTTACCTTCAGTCTCCCCAAAGACCGACTTAGCAGGATTTAGAGAACTGCCAAATTCTCTACATCTGTCCAAAACTTGCCTAAGGTGGTTAATGTGTGTTTTCCCATCCTTAGAAAATATTGTCAAATCATCTTGATATATTTCAATCAATTTCCCAATCAACACCCTAAAGGCATAATCCATAGCTCTATGAAAAGTAGCTCCAGCATTTGATAAACCAAATGGCATTCTGAGATATTCAAAGGTTCCCCATGGAGTAGTAAAAGTTGTCTTATGCCTATCTTCTGCTTTAAGTCTGATCTAATTATAACCTGAAAAACCATCAAGCATGGAAATCATTCCTGGTCCTGTTACCCTTTGAAGTAAGGTTTCCATCTTGGGAAGGGGCTAGTGGTATTTTGTGCAAGCAATGTTTAAATTCCCGAAGTCAACACATATCCGAATTTTTCTAGTCTTCTTCCTAGTAACAACCAAATTTGAGCACCATGAAGAATGTCTAGTTTGTGCAATGATGCCTGCTTCCAACATTTTCTGTAACTCTTGTTGGACCAAAGGAGCTAACTTGGGGTTTAACTATCTCAACTTTTGTCTAAAGGGTTTGGTTTCTTCCTTGAGAGGGATGACATGCTGAATTACATCCTCCCTATAGACTTTGAGTTCATCATAGCTGAAGGCCAAGACATCCCTATATTCTTTTAATAACTTTACAATTTCATTCCTTTCTTCTATAGGAGTAGTCTTGCCTATTTTTACCATCCCAAGCTCTTCATTAGTTCAATGTTGACTTCAAGGTAATCACATAGTTTTTTCTTTGAATCTTCCTTTTGCTTATGACCATCCTATCTATCAAAATCCCTTTCTGAAGATACAACTCTCCTATGAGATGCTTTCATCTCATCATCAATTTCTGTGTAATTACAACCCTCTTCTTTCATATTGATGCCTAAGTCTAAAAATTCATGAATGTGAGTTAAAAATTTAATCACTTGTTTGTCATCATCAAAAACTTGCCAATGATCTACATTATTAGGAACTGAGGGTCTGAAGATCACTTCAACCAAAATATTTTCATCAATTAAACTGTCTGGAAGCTGAAGTGTGGAAGCTGTGACTGCAAGTTCATCTGCCTTTGAATTCTGTTCTCTAAGAATAGAAATCAAGTCGATAGCATCTATGTCATTCATTCCTTTCAATCTTTCAGACTTGCAAGAAAATTTACCTTTTAATTTTTGTATAACCAAGTCTGAATCCCCTTTGATGTTTAGACATCTTATACCTCTATCTTTGCAAAGTTCTAAACCAAAGAGAAAAGCTTCATACTCAACCACATTATTGGTTGCATCAAACTCCAACCTATAAGCTAATTTCAACACTTTACCATTTGGAGCTTGAAGCACAATCCCATCACCTTTTCCTGTTCTTGAAAAAGCACCATCAAAATTCATGTACCACACTTTGTCTACTTCATTATATTGGACTTTATCTTCTAAGAGCACAATGGAGTTAGACAAAATGGCATAGTCACCAAGACCCTCATCAGTAAACTTTAACTCATTCTTGGGATGTTTTGGATCTTCAACATGATACCATCTATACAATTCCCTAGTGAACTTGAAAGTGTTTCCATCTGGAGTGGGGATAGTAGCATAAGATAAATCCATTTGTAAACTACCACCCAAATTTGCAGCTACCTTTCTATTCAACAACATTCCCCAAGAATCCGAAACATTAATCACTACAATATCCATTTCAAACATGATATCCGGAAATACTACTAAGTGCACTTGCAAACCTTTAATCAATCCATGCACTTCAATCGTTATATTGTCCATGGCACAAATGTTATGGTAAAGTCTAGATATTCTTAAGTTCAATTGTTCCATTACTTTCTTAGTCATAACATTAGATCTTGCCCCTGAATCTAGCATGCAATTGTGTAAAACTTTGTCATTCAGAAGTAAAGAAAGGTAGAAAGGCAAATTCTTTTCATTTCCCCTATCCCAATTCTATAGAATTACTGGTGCATCCTGGTAAGCCACGGTTGGTTGTTTCTCAATAGAACTCTTAGGAGGATCTTCTATGGCTTTAAGTAGCTTTTCCCTTTCTGAAGGGATCTTCATAATTTTTGATATTGGCACTAACATTTTTGCATTACTCAACCATCCACCTAAGTCAATATTCAAGTCTGTATTAATAGGCACATTAGACTTAGAAGGAGATACCTTGGGAACACTAGTTTGACCTTTATTCCCATTCCTTTGGTATGTAATGCCTCTATACTTAGCCATTTATGCAACCTGTTGGGGCGTGGGCTTGGGCCCATACTTTTCTGTTTCTTTATCAACAATATTGTTCATGCAGTTTCCACTACTTCCATCAAAACCCATCCAATCATACATGCCATCATAGTATCTTTCACCACACATATTTATTTGTTCATTTCCTTGATTTCCGTAATCACCATAACAATCTTCAAGGAAAACTAGACATGTTGACTCCTCATGAAACTCACCACAAGGTCTACAGTAAGGTATAAAGTGATGATCTACCAAGTTGGTGGATTCAAAAGGATTAGGTGGCCTTTGATCATTTTGGGGAGGTCTTCTTGGCCACTTATCATTTGGCTTGTGTTGTTGTCTATTATTTTGGGACCTCTCCATAGTGATCAACCTATTTTGCAAAGCATTGATTTGATTGTTGTCGTTTACTTCCATTTTCTTAATTAATTGGGTAAATTCCTTAATCCCATCACTTAATGATCCTTGACCCTCATCCTTCTTCTTCTTTTCATCATTAACCTTTGAAGAAGAACCTCTTGTGAAACCAGGAATGTTGGACTTCCTAGCCTCAAACATATTTTGTTCAATTCTTACAGTTGTAGCTTGCACTGCTCCTAAAGTTTGAGGATCCTTATCCCTTAAGGCATAACTCATTTCACCCTCAAATGCCTCTATATAATAAATCAAGATTGCAGTGTCTGAAGGCTTAATTTCATTATGAAGGCTTTTCACCAAGCTATTAAACTTAGTGTTGAATTCTACCACCATTTCATTTTCTTTCTTGTGGCTAGTGGTAAGAGCAACAAGCTGAAATCTATGTTCTTTTTTATCACCCCATCTTGTCCTGAATTCATTCAATATTTCATCAAGGGTGCTGAACTTTTGTGCATCAAAATCTGTAAACCATTTAGCAACATCTCCTTCCAAAGAGTACACAAACAAAGTCATTTTCACGTCTTCTTCATCATGGCCCCTACAATATCTATCCACACACATCTAAAAATTCAGGATATGAGTCTTGGTGATCCGGATTGTTTTCGGCACGAAATGAGATCGAAGATATAATAAAGAAATGCACAGAGATATCACAAATATTCAATAATATAATAGAATTGTATCAGAGATGCAACCATAAACATAGATATACAATAATACATGATTTCTCTTAATGAAAGAAATATATAGAGACTGTAAAAATGCAGAGTGAAGGACTTGCTAGAATGGTGGCAACTTATCTCTGAGAAGAGATGTGACAGCTACTCGCATTCACAAGAAGATGATTACAATGAGGCTCTAAAGGCCTTTTTACAATAAACCAGAATGCCCAAAACCCTAGACATCCAAAAACCTAACCTTAGGAGATGAAGCGCCAAAAGTCATGTGAGCCTCGTTTGGGTAAGTTGGTGCATCAACTTCCCGGGGTTGTAACTTTTGCGTACGATCTTCGTTTTAGGCGTGTGATAGCCAGTTGGAAAGGTATCATTGAAGAGATTCATTTTGGGGGCTCAATCATGCCTTTGGCTATCATTGAAAACCTTGATCTCGAAAAACCTTCATCTAGGCCCTCAAAATGGCCCCAAAAGTTAAAACCTGCTAAAAATAGTAAATTGCCAAAATTGCCAGAAAACTGTTTTGAGCCAGTCGAAAAAGGTGGGTGACCACCGATATCCACCTAGATCAATCCCCCCTCCTTAGGAAGCAATGTTCTCCATTGTGTTGAGTTTCCGAGGGAGAGGGAAAAGCGTTTGTTGGATCTGCATCTTGGTGAGCTGCTTGTATTCCTGGAGATGTCGCGTTGCTTAGTTTGTGGAAGTCTATCATGAATCTGTTGAAGTTGAGGTTGTTTAACAAGTCGAGATACATGAGAGGAAGGTGTGTAGAAGGAATCTTTGTGCTTTGCTACAACCTTGTCGACCTGCTTCTGTTGGATAGAAGGTGCATGGGGTGAGGCTGTAGTGGTTGAAGTGTCGTTTTGTTCCCCTTTTGAACAGATCGTGAAGAAGCTGAATTTTACAGTATGAGATACTACCTTGCGACACTTTTTAGGTGGAACAATAGTTGGAACTACCTCTGGTATTCTGTAGATATGACCCCCCAAAGTAACAATGACACTACGGAGTCGAGACTCATAAACAACATGACGTCTCCACATATATGGTTGGCCCAAGAGAACATCACAAACATTTAGTGGGGCAACATCACATAATACCTCATCCTTGAAGGGTTGGATGCCATATGACAATCGACACTGTTGGCTGATATAGAGATCTCGTCCTTGCTGAAGCCACCCGATGTTGTATGGCTGCGGGTGTGGTGTTGTCGACAATCCCAACTGTTTGACGACATCTGCTGAGATGAGGTTTTTTTGGCTTCTGCTATCAATAATAAAATGCAGCGGGGTCCCCTTCACCCACATCTATGAATGAAAAAGGCGCCCCCCCCTCTGCAGGATTTGTTGGTTCTTCTGGTTGAATTGCTGCGGTCACGACAATAGCAGTGGGGTCTGCATCAATGATCTGACCTTTACCAGTATTTTCAGAATCAGATTCTGAATTAGGGTTCGGCTCCTTGTCTTTGATCTTGGCCACCAATGACTGTTTTGAGCGACATTCATCGACGTTGTGCTAGGGGATTTTGTGGAAATCACACCATTTTTCGGTGTCCTTCTTTGTCTTCCTGTGACCCTTCTTTTCCTGTTTCTTGGACAGGTTTTCGGGAGACTGTTTGTTAGGGCCGTCTTTGTCATACTTTGGTTGTTGCGGATTTGTAGACCCAAATTCCCATTTGTTCTGGTGCTTAAATTTCTGCTCAATTTTAACATCATATCGATAAGTAGCACCGAGTCATGAGATGTCCAGAAAATCCATTTCAGTATGGATGTATCTGTGTAGATCCCCACAGTATTTCAGAACCAAATGTCGCTCAGAATCTTTGATACCCAGCTTGGTGCTCAAGGTATGAAAGGTATTGGTGAAATCTGGAACTGCTTGGCCCCTCTCTTGCCGTAGTGTGGTCCATCTCATGTACTGGTCCTCATAGTTGCCAGCAGGGTAATATTGTTCCTTTACCGCATCCACAAAAAAATCCCAAGTGGGATCGACCCCATATATTCTAGACTCCTTTGTGGAACTTTGCTCCTAGTAAGTTTCCCACCAATGTTTGACATGAGGGAGAGCTT
>JZKD02S1673698.1:437758-454999 GCA_000966675.3 Picea glauca | reverse complement strand
TACAGAGTGAAAGACTCGCTAGAATGGTGGTAGCTTATCTCTGAGAAGAGATGTGACGGCTACTTGCATTCGCAAGAAGATGATTACAATGAGGCTCTGAAGGCCTTTTTACAATCAACCAGAATGCCCAAAACCCTATACATACAAAAACCTATCCCTAGGAGATGAAGCGCCAAAAGTCATGTGGGCCCCGTTTGAGTAAGTTGGTGCATCAACTTCCCGGGGTCGTAACTTTTGCATACAATCTTTGTTTTAGGCGTGTGATAGCCCATTGGAAAGGTATCGTCAAGGAGATTCATTTTGGGGGCTCAATCATGTTGTAGTTTATAATTGAGAACCTCGATTTCGAAAAACCTTCATTTAGGCCCTCAAAATGGCCCCATAAGTTAAAACCTGCTAAAAATAGTAAATTGCCAAAATTGCCAGAAAACTGTTTTGAGCCAGTTGGAAAAGGTGGGTGGCGACCGATATCCACCTGGATCACTTGGCACTTATAGCATTGTTCCTTTGAAAGATAGGCAACTTGTTAATGGATTTTTCAGGAATTGCGTGAGAGGCACCTTGGATTGCTACAAAGTTCAAAGGTCCAAAAAAGATACTCATTGTTACGTTAGGAGTATCAGTGGGATTATTAACAGTTGGTTGATTATTAGTTTGGAACAAGAATTGGATATTGGTGAGTGCTTCTTCCCCAAGAATTTCAAGTAGCCTTCTAGGAGCAAGGCGATTTAGTCTCCTCCTATAAACCTTTTCGGGTTTGGTAAAAGAATAAATCACTCCTTGTGAAGTGATCCTAGTAGTATACTTGCTAGATTTTTTCAATGGAGTCGCCAATTGAAAAGGAATCACACAAAGCTAACCAATGCAAGCTTAAAGAATTTTAGGTACTAAAATTTTTATTGTTTAGTTCTTAAAAAATCAAGTTAAGTTGTTTTGACCAAGGATAAATGACTTATCCCCAGCAATGATGCCAAAGATGTTGCCACCCTTATACACACTTACAAATGTGAGACAAGTCCTGCTCAATTAGTGTCTCCTTGAAGGCACAATGCCTAGGTTCAAAGCCCATGCTGTCACTTTGGATTGAACCTCTTTCGTCTAGGTTTACTCCTAGAGAAGCCAAAGGGGGTAGACCCTAGTTTCTAGATGAGATTTAGAGTTTAAGTTCTAGGAGTTGATTTTAATTAGTTAAGGTTTGGGGGGAGTCTAACCTATGATGCAAAGGCAACAATGCAAGATGAAAAGATTTATATGTCAAGCAAGCCTTTCCCTAGGTCAACTAAGACTAGTGCCTAAGGTTGGGCAAGGGGTCAACTAACAGTTAAAGGATGTTTCGTTACAATATGATTACAAAGATTACAAAGAATATTTACTTCTTCAAAGATGTTAGATACAAGTTCTTACAATAACGAATGCTAGATACACATTAATACAATACAACAAGCTAACCATGTTTGCTTAAATGTGCAGGATAAAGAAGATCAAGGCATGAGCATCATCAACACATTAAGCCTAAGCATGCCCCAATGGCACTTACTCTATTGGACTGCTCCTCAATGGCAACATCAACATTCAAAGATTCACAAGGACACTTAGAAGATTTGAAATACTTAAACACAAGTGTTCCACAACGATTAAGACACTTAGTTGATTAACCACAAAGCATTACTTGTATTACGAGATTGAAAGATTGAGTTGCAAGTATTAAACCTTAAGATGTATCAAATTAAACCAAGGTTTATTTGTTGCTTAGTGAGTTAAGGGTTTTAAGATTTGAAGAATTTTAATTACCCTAGCTAAGTGTTTAACCAAAAACCTCCTCCCTTGATTGCCAAATGGTTGTTGGATTCTCAAGAAGTGAAGCAACGAGGCCTACCCTAGCTTCACAGGTCAACCCTAAGGACCGAGTACTTCCCAGAAAGGATGCTGCATGCCGTGAGACTATCCCTAGCCTAGCACCTTTCGTGGCCCTCCTAAATCCCCGTTTTAGATGGTGAAGATGGTGGTTTAAGGTACCCTATTAAGTCTATTAAGTTGGTATATCAATAGGTTAGACTTTTGGGTATATTTGAGAGTGTTTTAGTGACTTTTAGTTGCCTTAAATTGGTGATTTTATGCCAAAACCGAAACTTTTTGCAGCTTATAAAGATGTGTTAAAAAGCATGAAAATGAAGCACATTTAACACATGTGAAACATGTAAAAGCAAGCTAAATAACGATTTAGTTCATCACCATTTATTAAACAATTAACATGAAAGGCTTGTTTAAAAAAATGCTAATGAACAAGGGCAAGAACAACTTTCCATAGAAAGAAAAGAGACTCAAGCTTATTACCACTTATCTTATGTTTGTTAAAGCATTAAAAGAGAAAGCATTAAGTGTGAAAGAGAAAGMTTGAAAATTTAGATGTGTGCCTACACTATCAAGATATCCAACAACACATTAACTCAAGTGATGGCAAGTGGCCTTAAAGATGCAATAACATTAAAGAGAAAACCACTTACTATATTATTAAAGCATTAACCATTTAGTGTGTTGGATTAGAGCATGTAAAACAAGATAGATCTTAAGATGGCTTAAAACATGCAAATAGATTAAGCAAGTTGATTATGCCCCAATGGCTTAAGCTAAGGACTAATGTGTGAAGAGATCTAGATCTAGAATATTTTAACCATCAAAGCATTTAGATATCATTAACACATCATTTATCCTAGCCTTACGATTTTGGGAGATTTCTCTCCCAAGGTGTAGGCAATTATTAAGATTAGCTAAGTTTGAAAGAGAAATGGAAAAGCAAGACAAAGCACTCAATGGCACAAGGTGGAGGCAAGCCTACTTTTATTGTGCCAAAGGGGTTGAGAGGAAAGCAAGCAACAACAAATATGAACAAGATGCTCACTAACCCCACGTCCTAGGATTTAGAAGACGATTTAGAAATGAGAAAACACTTGAAACAAACTAACCCTAAGCTCACACGTGGGAGGTATGCCATACCAATTCTCCTCCCAAGCTATGAGCTAGCAAAACTAACTAGAAAGTGAAGAAATTATGCACAAAGAGCTATAAAATTGAAGAGAAAGGTTGAGGTTTGTTACCCACTTGAAGAGAAGGGTCTTGGAGTGTTGTGTGGCTGATTTTGGGTGGCATAACCCTCTCAACCTGTTAAGAACTTGAAAAAACCAGCAAGTTGTGCTTGTTGGAAAAGCTACACACAACCAACAATGTGAAGAATTTTTTTTGTTTTTAGGGAAGAAAATTTTCTCTTGAAAAATCTATGATAAAAGTGGATTAAAATGACCAATCTAAGATGTTAAGCTAGCTGAAATATTATATGGAGTGAACAACAATAAAAGAATGAGTAAAGAGTGAGAAAGAATGAGTTTGAGTGTGCTTTGAGGGAAGACTGTTCCTTGAGGCAATTCCAACAAAACCCTAGAAGCCAAACCTGCAAAACTTGACAAGATAATATGCATACAAGAAGATAATATGGCTGAATATGCTAACAAAATGAAATACTTGCACCCTGTTAGCAAACCCACATATATAGATTAACAAGAATACTCATTGTTAGATCTACCCAAGTAAAACACTTTACCCAAGAATCTACTCTATGCAACCACCATGCCAAATTCACAATATTACCTCATGTGTAAGCAAGAACAAGAATACTCGTTGCTCTTCCAATATCCTGCAAAGTTTCTCTTTATTACTCAAAAATAGATCTTGGAGAAATACTTGCTCCAAAACCCTAAAGAGTCAAAGAATGGATGAAAGATGGACAAGAAAGAGAGAGAGAGTAGTGAAAATCAAGTAGCATAACAATAGCTCAAGATATGGTGAGGAGGGAGTGAGAAAAGGGATCTCTTTATACTTGGAGAGGCAAACCTACCTCTCTTGGATCAATGCCAAGTGTCCACCACCAAGCACAAGATGAGATCCCAAGGAGGGGGGTGCACCATCTAGGGTTTCAAACATGGATCAATGAGGTGGATGGTTTATGGAGTCTGGGGATGATGGAAAGAGGGACGTGGGATGCTAGGAAAAGTGTGCCACATGATGGAAGGGGCCCCAACTCATTAAAACTAATTTTCTAGAGTCTTCCACATGAAGGGGGGCATAACTCCTCTAGCGGGTGTGAGGGTTTGAGTGAGTAAGGGGGTGAGAGTGTGTGTAAAGGTTAAAATAGGTTGGGTTGGGTAGGCTTAGGCTAGGAAACCTCTCTTTATTCTTTTTCCACCTTTACATCATCCTTTTAACTTATTATTACAAAAATTACATTTTTGCTATGTTATGACCTAACAATTAAAATTGTTGTTTCTGACTAACTGACACTCCTGGTGGACAAACCCATAGCAAAAGTTGTCCGACTGAGCTGAAACTTGGTCCAAGGGTGTAGGGGGTCTCATTCCATTTATTTTGAGCACAAATACCCCTATCAAAAGTCCAAGGACCTAGTTTTTACATTTTTTTCTAAAAAACAATTAAACCTCTAAACTTAGGGAAATTTAATTAAAATTTAATTAATTAAAAAAAACTAATCTAGACTCGATGGAATTCCGTGAAAATTTCTAAGATTTCATGCATGGTCATTTACATCATCCCTAAACAATAGTTACCAGAGGATAAGCCCATTAGAACGCCTTTCACCACTTTGGAGGAATTATTGCAGGTGTGAGGGAAAAACTCAAGGGAAATCAATAAGGCTGAAAAGCCCAATTGATGACCCGAGGATAAAAAATCCTCGGTGAAAGGAACTCTCCTAATGAACCCATCCCAAGTTCACTGACCTAACTATGACCAATGCAGACCTATTACATTATTAACCCATGCAGGGGTGTGGAAATTCTATTTACAAAAAGAAGTGTTGGGGCCAAAAATGCCTTGTAGAACCAAATGATCTTCGACAAATGAGCATCTAATGATGCATCTCTTCATGGCACATGGATTTGACCCCCTGGTTGGATAGGTGGTCAATAGGCACTACATGGACAATGACTTGAACTACTAAATATAGAGGCAGCTAAAAATAGAACCCGCTAAAAATATGAACCTCTAAAAATAGGGCCCTCTAAAACTAGATTCATGGTCCTATTTTTAGAAAAAATGTCCATATCACTTGGATGATTGGGATGGCACCGTCACCTAAATAATGCCAAAAACAGAAATTCATCTGAATACCCTTGAATTCATACTCATTAATCTTGTCTTTCTGCAAGGGATCCAAATATGCAATCAAAACTGTCATGGAGGTCTTGATGCTCGACCTGCTAAAAATAGTAATCTAGGTGACATCATCTGGAAAAAAGGTCCAAATGCCTTTGGATGCCTCAAGGATCAACATTGTGCTTTCAGAATCTTAATATGGGGCATGGATCACAACCTGCTAAAAATAGCAAGTTTCTGCATGTTGCCCGAAAAAGTGTAGTCAAGCCTAGAATCCTACAAGGACTCATACTGTATGCTCAGAATTTCCCCAAACTGTCAGGAGATCTGCTCAAACTATGTCTCCTAAAAAATAACAACACTATATGTATACATCTCTCTCTCAAAAATGCATGGAAACCAAGTAGACTGTGACTTTGAACCCTGTACTGATCATGTACCTGTCTCATGTGTGAACCAACCTCCTGCTGAACATAAGTGCTAAAACCCTGCGAAAATCTCAGTATGCCAACCAAAGTGTTGCATGCTAGCTCTTAACCATCAATATTTTCAACGGTGAAGATCTAGGGGTTAACACTACGATATTCATTTTGCTAGTTTCAATCCCACTTCTTCACCCCTAGGAGCATCACTTAATGCAATGAGTGCTAAATGGACTATTCAAAATCATGAGAAATTTGTCAATTGTGACTAAAACTCATGGATATGGGTTGTATATTAATGACTTACTCTACACAGTTGATCCTGAAAATGATATCTCATATTTGCAAATTGTTGACCAATTTGATTATGTGCATAGTGTTATATCTTTTTTGCTTATGAAAACAAGAGGGATGAAGACCCTCAGATGCAGTTATGATCATGCAAATTGACTTATACAAATACATTTAATCAACATAATAACTAGCGAAAAAGGAATTTATGCGTGCAATGATGAACATGTAAACTGATTGATAGGGTTCAAGTTGACGCAGTGACAACTGTAGGCAAGTTCAACTTGTCATTACTTATATTGAAAATGGGAGTTCATTGTCATTAAATGTATTTGTCCAATCTTCATATATGTCCTTTGAATAAAGTTTTGCACTTGTTTTGCAAACAGATACATGGATTAGTTGAAGTTTGCTAATGAAATCAATATAGCAATTTTCACTAGCATTGCTTCAAAGTTGAGTTCCTTATCATTTTCTAATGCTAATTTTGAAAAATAGTTTTTTTGGTGAGGACATATTGTGATAACTCTGAACAATGCAATAGTTTTAGTTTGAACTTGAAAGGAACTTGTTCTTTTTATCAAATTCCAATTTTGAATTGAGTAAATATAATACATGACTCCAATTATTCATATAGAGAAGACGAGTAAATATAATACAAATTGTACTCACAAATTTAGCAAATAGAATACAAATTGTACTCACAAGTTTATCCCCTGTTCATGTGTTGCAGGGTTGGATTGTAACAATTTGAAGATAGGCTCCCACACAGGTGCACTTGCAACTCTACAAACCATTATTGCCCTTGATGTGCCAAATATCTCAAACAAGATTTATGGGTGGCCAAAAGAAATAGAAATCAAAAGACCCTTGAAGCTTCTGAGTGCTCATGGATTTGCTGTAGTTGAATATGGTGCTATGCACATGTGGAGCATGGCCAATTTTCTTAGCATGTTGAATGCCATCCATAAAAATGCAATCGAACTTGCTCCAGGTATGCATGCATGGCTAAGCATGGAGAAAGCATGGCTAATGGAGAATTTGCAACAACATGTGGTGATATAGGAGGATATAAGGAATGCTCACAGAGGTCCAGGAGGATCCAAAATGCTCATAGAGGTCTTAGGGGATCCATAAATGCTAACAATTCGACTGTCTCAAATCGACTCGAAAAAAACATCATTGCATAGAGCTCGTCATCAGCTTTCCAACGACACAAACGACAACTCAAACAAAGTTTGTATGCAAAAGTTATAAACAATCAAAGTTCGGGTCAACCAAGTCAAAGGGAAAAGTACATGGGAAAAAGAGGTGAAACGTGGCACATGATTGTTGGCAGCTGACTAGGCAAATCATACCTCCAAGTGGTTCAATCATAGGTTTACAAGTGTCTCACAAGTGGTCCAATTGTTGAATGACGTGGAAAAATGAGCCAATGAAAGGCCGCCACGTGCCAACCTCCCATTGGCCTAAATGGCTATAGTTTATTAAAATTATGGAGTCAACGGGGGTCGAACCCGCAACCTACATAACCTCCCAAGACTCAACTTAGCCCTCCTTACCAACGCGCCACACAATGGTTCTTATTATACATATGACAACAAATATATTTAAAGTTATGTAAAGGTTTAAATGGGTGACAAAGGGCCGAGTGTCTAAGCCCTTAGCCTTTGGTTTTCGTAGTATGCCATATAACTACCATATCCAATATTCGAGCGGGAGTTAGAGCACATACTATATATATATATATATATAACAACGAATTTGAAAGGGTCGCAGGAATAGAACCCCCGACCTCCGCCATATTAGCAACACTTATAACCACTACGCCAACAATCCCCCATTTAACGGGTTTCCACCAATTTTAGTAATAAGTTGCCAGATAATCTGCATGGAGGTTGGAGACCCAAGCTTATTCAATGGGCACAGATCTCAACACTTCACATGCATCCCAATGCACATATTTTGAGGTCTGCATGGATCTCGAGGTGGCACAAATTCTAATGCATGGTACATATTTCGAGGTTGTACATGTGTCTTGATTTGTGTGCCAAGAAGAGGTTAATTATTTTGTCTCGTAAAGCATGTCATGAGGTATAGTGACAGAACCTAGGAAATTTTATACTCATTTTTCACAATTTTTCGCAAGGATCATGAATTTGAGGTCTATTTTGTGATTTAAAGTCATTTGTAAAAGTCTTCACTCAATTTTCCATTAATGATCATTTAATGCAATGTTTTGTGTGCCGAAGAGGGCGTAATTGAGCCAATTTGGAAATTAGTTGACTTTAAAGTCAAATTTTTTAGAATTTCGCAAGGATTTCAATGGTGAACTTATTTTCTTGTTTTGAGTTATGGAATTAAAGAGAGAACATTAAAATGGCTCTATGCAAGCACATGTTGTCATGTATTTTGTATTTGGAGATGATGAAAGCAGTTTTTATTGGATTAAAGAGAACTTAAAGATGAAACAAAAGTATGTTATCTCTATGTAATTTGAGTTCTTTTATTTTCTATTTTTCCATCTCATCATTCAATAAACTAATCATCAATTTATGAGTTTTGGGTAAAAAACACATCATCAAAATTTTGCAAACCACCCCAATATGATCAGTAAATTATTATGGATTAAGTTAGACACTGCAAGTTTATACTTAAAGAAATAAGTGGTGTCTAAGGATTTCTGGATCAATTGGTATCAGAGCTAGTATTGGCGCATGTTGCAAGTTGTTGATGTGATATGAGATCCAATAGTTCATTTGGTGAAGATTTTGAAGGCTCTGATCAAGAAGACAAGATGAGTAAAGTTCTCATGACGTTGAGGCTGCAAAAGAACATTAATCGACAAATCCAGAAGGAGAATTTTGAGCTGAGAATGCATTTTCAAGTTCTTGAGGAAGAGAAGCAAAGGTTGCAAAATCGACTATTATGTCATGACTATTTTAACATGAGTATTTTTCATGAATTATAAATAAAATTGCAGATATTGGCACCATCAATCAACAAAGTTGGGCAAGCAGAGAATGAGAAGTCTCCAGTGCAAGAGAGTCTATCTCCCTCAAAAAACATGATCGAGAAAGATGACTCTTCATATTATTCTTTCTACCACTAAGATGGAGAATGCTCGAGAGTAGTCAAAGCAAAGAGAATTTCAAATGAAGAATTCATATTTAAGCAATTGACCTTACCTTTCAGTCCAGAGAAGAGAAACATGTGTAAGGCATCTTCAGGGAAACATGTGCATGCTACATGAGAAGGAATGAAGACTTTTCCCACTGGTGAATGGTCTAGTTATCCATGTACTTCCTGTGGAACTATAAACCATGATGTGGATAAGTGTCGAAGGAGACAATATGTGCAAGTAAATCCCTCCAGGAATAAGGCATATCATTTCTCAAGTCAAAGGAAAAGGATGAATGATAAGAAGTAATCGTGGAACAAGACACTCTTCTCTTATTATGGTAAGAGTGGACACCAGATTGAGAAGTGTTGGATACTTTAATCGCACTTATGTCCAAAGTAGAACATAAAGAATGTAAAGACACTTGCAAGAAGACAAACAATCCAAATGAAGTTAATAGTCTTACTGAAAGGCTTGGGAGAGAATACTTCATGATGGCTGGTCTTGGCAAAGTGACATATGAAGAAATCGAAGAATGGTTCGTCAACAATGGATCATCTCGCCAGATGATCGAGATGAGATCAATATTTTTGACTTTCTCCAAGTCCGACACAAATTTCTTTGTGGGATCTGGAACCAACACTAGACAAGCAATAAGGGGGTATGGATATGTAATATTCTAGCTCAAGTCGGGAGGATTTTTGGGAATCGAGCATATGGTGTATGTTCCAGAATTAAAGATAAACCTACTCCCAGTTACAACATTTGATGATGATGGTTATGCAATCGCATTCTAGAATGGTTATGTACTTGTGTATTAAAGGGAAGCTACTCCAGACACCCCAATAGTGCTTGGTATTCACAAAGAGAGGTTATACATGTTACAAGGAAGACCTATAGTATGGTCAAATGGTTACTTGGATTTGACATCATATTTTGCATCAAATTCAATGTCAGATTCAACATCAACATTAGGGGCATTGTCAGAGGTTGAAAGTTGCGAGACTTCTCCTAATACATTGGGGAGAATGAGTCCATAAATAAACCATCTTAAAATTTTTGTAAATATGTATATTTGTAAATGTAATATGCATGTGTGTAAATCTCCTAAAGTCTATTTGAAAGATTGTAAACCACTCATTGTAAATTATAAGAGTGAGAGGGACTTTGTAAAGTTTTTATATTGCCACCTTATATGAGTGAGAGGAATTTTGCAAGAGAGTTTCTATATTTCCACTTTATATGATGTTGAGAGTAAGAGGAATGTTGGTAGAGATATTTTTAGAGAGCCACCTTTACATATTGTTTTAGAGTGAGACGAATCTCATTAGAGATTTCTAGATAGCCACCTATACATATTGTTTTACAGTGAGAGGAATATCATTATAAAGTGTTACGAAATATTCCCCTACGGACAGGTGAACTTTCCCTTGGATCACATACCCCTATACCAAGACAAAAAATTACATTTGGACACTAGCATTCTTATAAATTCATTTTGTCCATCAAAAAGAGAGAAAGAGGGGAAGTATGATGTGCCTTGTTTATGATGTTTGTCCAAGTCGCTGTAATCCGTGAGCTCAATCCGAATCCCAATGCAAATCAATACCTGCAATGGACAACAAGAAACAAATGACCATTTCCTACTCTAATGGATTAGACAAAATCAATTCATCTATGAAGATTAGGACAACCATAGACAAACACATGTAAACACACACTTGAAGGAAATAGGCCAAGTATATTAATGAGAACTTAGAAGGGAAAAATTACAATCTTTAGATGGTGTTGCAACAACCTTTGCAAGTCCTCCTCGTCCAACCCTTGCTCAAAATATCCACAATCAAAATAACAATGCTTTGTTGATATCTCCTCCTTTTCACCATGGAAATGCCTCTATTTATAAGCTTTGAGAGGCTAAACTACCTTGAGTATTTTTGGAATTGGTTGAGGATATGGCTCCATTAGTTGTGATTTCTTCCTTAGATGCAACCATGGAGCCGGATTCGAGGCAAACTAACCCAACCCATCCATATTTTTTTTTAGAGGAAAGTGGGATTTCCTCCAAGATTTCGTCAACCAACATAAGTGTCCCTTAAAGTGGACAATAGAGTGTTGTAGCACCCCCTTAAGATGGAAAAGGAATGCAAACGCTCCCTATATATGAGTAGGGGAGCACTGATCTTCCAAAATGTTAAAAAAATGAGTAATTCCTTAGGTAAAAAACTTGTTCCAACTGTCAGATGACGTGACTTCTTCTTCTAACATGTTTTAGGGGTTGTAGCAAGTGTTTTTATGGTGTCATTCAAGATGTGACACTTGGAAAAAGTGAATGAGACACTTGCGACACTTACGACAATTGCGATAATAAAAGTGCAACACTTGCAACACTTATGATACAATGTCGAAGTGAGGAATTTTGATGTGTAACAAATTGCCCCCCAAAGCGTGAAGCCATAAGAGGAAAGTTGATCACCGAAACACTTTGTAGATTCTTTGAAGCAAGGGTACGGAGTTGGACAATCTGGTAGAAACTGCAGAAAACCATCAAACAATGTTAATATATGTTCCATCCCCAAGGCAGGCATACTGATGTTCAGAATACAAGTGACTCAAAGCAAGACCGCTAATAAATACACTGTGGATCCATGATGATATTGACTAAGGAGATGGACACCAAAGATACAATGTGGATCCATCCCTCTATGACATGACTTGATCGTAGCCACGAAAGAATACATAGTGGAGCTACAATGTGATAAGAACATAGCCACATACCAATACAAAGTGGATCTATGTTAAAACATATATATCAGTCGAATGGTCTCCATCACAACCTCAGTAAAGTGTATATGTAGATGAATACTCAACCCAGGGTCTTCATCTCGATCCTATACCAATACAATTCTATCCATGTGAATAGATGATTTTATGTCGAACATGGAAGAAACCGCTTGATTACCAGTCATTACGGTATATAGTTAACAAGCGTGAGAGAAATCACCATTGATATCGATGACTCTCAAGGTACTTTAAGTACAATCAAACGAATGTGAATAATGAGCTGAAGTCGAACATTCATGGAATCAATCAGTTAGAGGTCATTAATGTATACCCACTGCCAAATACAAGGAGGCCTTCCATTGAGGCATGCAGGTCCTAAGGTACTGATATGTTCCTAAGTCTATTTCCCAGATAATTTTTTGAAGTCGATAGGAAAAAACTCATCGAAGGAGGGCATTGATGTATCCCCCATCAATCGACACGAAACTTGTCACAGGAAAGTGATAAAATATGGATTGAAATGGGTACGAGAACTGGTAATATTGTAGATGTTTGACTTTGAGGTGAAGACTTCCCTTGAACACCCAGGCACGACATAAGACTTGGCAGTATAGACTCAAAGTGGACCAAAACATAATGCGGTAAGTGTTGGGGCATTCTTTGGATGGGCCAAAGGAGTAGAAAGACTCATAGGATTGGTTCAGTGTGGAGGCAAATGGATTATCCAAGTGTGTGGTGAGGTGAAACAAAGTGTCATGTTCAAGGGCGACCATAAGAGCTACCTTAAAAGATCTCAAGAAACTCGACCCACTTCCTTCAATTCCCCCTCCATCCAGATAGATGAGTACCTATTTTTCATTTAACGAGCTCGAGGAGGGTAATACATGCTCGATATAACTCACCTTCGGTAAGTTATGTTGAAATTACTAAGACAACTGAGAGGGGGGGTGGGGGGTGAATCAGTTGTTACTATGCTTAAACAATATTAAGTCTATTAAAGCATTTTTAATCTTTCATCAAGTGACCATCAATATTATACATCATATGAACACCATAAATAATGAGCATCAATCACACATAAGATATACATAGAGACAGATTTTCACGAGGAAATCCATAAAGGGAGAAAACCTCTTCTTCTTTGAAATGATAGGTAGTCTTTTAAGTTCTGTACATCATCTATGTTTGAGCACCAACTCAAAGTGAGGCTACTACCTCTGTTTTACAACCTCCAACTTGTTTGAGAGCACCAACTCTCTGGTTTCTCTAGCACCCACTAGAAGGAAGCACCAACTCCCTAAGTGTTCCAACACCGACTGGATGGAAGCACCTACTTCCACTTATACAAGCACCAACTTGCATATAGAAAACTCTATGTTTTTCCAAGCACCACCCTGCCACCCTATTTTTCTAGCCACAACTAGATGGAAGCTACAACTCCCAATATTCAAGCACCAACTCGAATATCAGAGGACTGCAGTCCTCCCTAGCACCACCCTACCTCCCTGGTTATGAATAAGTGATTGAAAAACAAACAATACAGGTGTCTCAATTCTCACCCCTTCTTTTCTCTTCTGCAATTCTTCTCTGCTTCAAAAATTGTTCTACAATTCTGCTTTGCTTCATGCTATTCTGCTATTATGCTCTTGCTTCATGCTATTCTGCTATTCTGCTCTTGCTTCTGTCTGTTCAACAAATGTTACTCATCTTTGAGTTTTATCTCAAGCTCTGCAACCTTTAATTTTACTCTTCTTACCATTCATCACATTTTGCCAGTTAGAACAACCAACCTTACATAGTCTCTTCATGTCTCCTTTTATTCACACACGCCTCATCAGTTACACCTCGAATCTTCTTGGGCAAAAACGCCTCAGCAAATGAATCGCCAACTGATCAAGAATCATGAATCCGTTTTGCTAACTGAATTGTAACTGATTAATTAATTGTGAAGTGCAACAGTAACCCTCCGATCATATTCAAATTCACCTGCACCGTTGGATTTAATCGGCAGGGTTTTGCGTTTATCTCATATGCCCACTAGCTATGATCGAGCGCTAAACAGAATTTGAATTTTGTGATCTCGCATCTCGGCATTCCTATGATAAAGGATCTCGACACTCCAAGTCGTGATCGCCGAGACTCCGAGATGGATCTTAGCACCGCTAGCTTCTTCCCTTCACGTGACCACTGACGGTGACCACAGGCTGTGCCAAAAGGCGCTTCATATTTCGCGAACTTATAAACTTCATCGAGCCTGATCAACGGTCGAGATCTCCAATGATCTGACGGTCCAGATCTCATCGCTATCTCACATATCACGATTCCTATGATGAAGGGTCTTGATGCTCCAAGTCGCGATCGCCGAGACTCCGAGATGGAGCTTAACACTGCTAGCTTCTTTCTCCATCTTCCGCAGATGTAACCACTGGTTGTGACCACAGCCTTATTAGAAAACGCATTTCGCACTTTCGCATCTTGGGTATTCTTTCGTGCTCTGATCTATCGCCACGTGCCCCTCTTGGATCAATGATCCAGATCTTATCGCGATTTCACCACTTCATGAGCCTTCTTCATGCCTGATCAACGATCCACAATCCTTGGTGATCTGACGGTCCATATCTTTTTGTGATCTCGCATATCATGAGTTTGAACCTCTTTCCTTTGGATTTCTCGATCTACGAAACTTCGAAACGAAACCTTTGTTGTGCTTTGACTGTTTTCCTCCTTCTGAGCTTACACTGCTGATCTTGCCATTATCGCTATGCTACTAATCGTGCTGATGTTTTCCATCAATGAAAAACACGTGCCATCAATGACAAACATGCATACTATGCCTCTGTCTAAAAACATGCCAACAATCTCCCCCTTTGGCATAGTTGGAAATCCCTTGAAAAACATGCAACTATACCACTGTAGCATCCTTGAAATTTACTACACTTTCTCCCCCTTTGACATCAATGTCAAAGAAGAAACACACTCCCCCTGAGTTGTTGCAGTGCATACTCCCCTTGTCAACTATGAGAAACTTAGAAATACAATAGATATTCAATAAGTACTCCTCCTGATCAAGTGAACAGATTAGACGAAAGAAGTTATAACCCCCAACTTTTGACGAAGATATCCAGAAGGGGTCGCTGCTAACGGTTTAGTAAAGATATCAACTATCTTTTCTGTGCAAGGGATATAATTCAGCTGAACAACTCTGTTTGTGATTTGTTCTATGAGAAAATGGTATTTTATTGGGATATGCTTAGTCTTGGAATGAAGAACAAGATTCTTGGAGACACTAATGGCACTAGTGTTATCACAGTGAATTGTAATCAGATCAATATAGTTTACCTTCAAATCTGCAAGAGTTTGAATCATCCACAAAATCTGAGTGCAACAAGTAGCAACAACAATGTACTCTTCTTCTGTAGTTGATAAGGAAATAGATCCTTGCTTCTTACTAATCCATGCTACCAACGAATCACCCAGGAAGAAGGCACCTCCACTGGTGCTCTTTCTTTCATCCACACAATTTGCCCAATCTGCATCTAAATAAGAAGTTAATTGAAAATTCTGATTTCTGGGATACCACATACCACAATTCATTGTTCCCTTCGAGTATTTGAATATCCTTTTGATAGCTACCAAGTGAATTTGTTTAGGAGCTGACTAATAATGACCTACCATTCCAACATCTTGCATTATATCAGGATGGGATGTTGTGATGTACAGAAGACTGCCTATCATAGAGCGATATGTCCTTTGATCAACATCTGGTGAAATATCATCTTTATTGAGCTTGCAACCAACCACCATAGGTGTGCTAACAGGAGAGGAATCCTCCATATGAAATTTCTTCAACATCTCTTTCAAATATTTTTCTTGAGAGATAAATATTCTTGCAGAACTCTGATTTACTTGTAAACCAAGAAAATATGACAGTTCTCCTATCATGGACATCTCAAATTCCGTTTGCATAGAGTTAGCAAACCACTGGACAGATGATTCATTAGCACAACCAAAAATAATATCATCTACATAAACCAAAACAACTAGTAAATTATCACCTTCAGACTTAATGTAGAGATTGTTGTCAACAATACCTTTCTTGAACCCTTTGTCTTGTAAAAATTTGTCCAGTCTATAATACCAAGCTCATGGTGCTTGTTTCAGTCCATATAAGGCCTTCTTCAGCTTGCAAACATAATTGGGATTATCTGTCAATGAGAATCCTTGAGGTTGCTCCATATATACTTCTTCCTCTAGATCTCCATTAAGAAATGATGATTTAACATCCATCTGATAAACTTTAAAGTTCTTATGACATGAATAAGCAAGAAACATTTTGATGGCCTCCAATCTTGCAACTGGTGCAAAAGTTTCATCAAAGTCCTGACCTTCAACTTGTGCATACCCTTTACAGACCAATCTGGCTTTATTTCTAACAACTTGTCCTTTTTCATTCATTTTATTTTTGAGCACCCATTTGGAACCTATTACATTCTTATCTTCAGGTCTAGGAACAAGCTCCCAGGTATTGTTCTTCTCAATCTGATCAAGCTCTTCACTCATTGCTCTAATCCAATCATCATGCTGGCTGGCTTCATAAAAAATTTTAGGTTCAGTCATAGATAAATACACAACATGAGATTGTTCTGAGTCTTCAATCATTTTCCTTCTTGTCTGAACTCCTTTATTTATATCCCCAATTATCTGATTTTTAGGATGATTCTTTCTAACAATTTTGAGAGGTGATTTTGCTTCTTTCTGTTGATTTGTGTTAGCCTGAGTATTCGTATCTTCATCTGATTCAGATTCTTCTCTTCCTGATCCTTGGACCTGTTCATCTTCATCTTCAACTATATCTTTTGTGCTTGGTTCAACACTGTTTACATTCGTGACTGGGACTTCTTCATCAACCTTTATGTCTATACAATCAACTAGTTTATGCAACCTCTTATTGTAACATCTGTACCCTTTACTGTTTGTAGCATAGCCCAAGAAGATACCTTCATCAGCCATGTCATCATATTTGCCAATATTTTCATCATTGTTCTTGATATAACATTTACTCCCAAAGACCTTAAAATGTTTGATTGAAGCAGGTCTTCCAAACCATAGTTCATAAGGAGTCTTGTCACTATGTGGTCTGAGATGTGCTTTGTTAAGGATATGAACAACTGCACGAATTGCTTCTACCCAATATGTCTGAGATATGTTCCTTTCATTCATCATTGATCTTGCCATTTGCTGTACTGATCTATTATGCCTCTCAACGACTCCATTTTGCTGTGGAGTTCTTGGAATAGTGTATTCTCATTTGATCCTATGTTTATCACATAACTCTTTGAAGTTCCATGAACTAAACTCTCCTCCTCTATCAGACCTTACTGCCTTCAATCTTTTTCCTGTTTGATTCTCAGTCAGAGCCTTAAACTCTTTGAATTTTTCAAATGCTTCAGATTTTTCCTT
>JZKD02S1673698.1:424184-436510 GCA_000966675.3 Picea glauca | reverse complement strand
TCCTGATCCTTTCTTTAACCTTCTCACAAATTTTGCCTCAATATCATCTAAATCTGAATCAGTATTCTTGTTTTCTTTAAAAGATGCTTCTCTAGTAATGGATTTATCTTTGTTGGTTTTCATTTCACATACAGTTAAAGTTGCTAGGAGTTGATCAATGGACAGAGTTTTAAGATCATTTAGTTCTTCTATATCAGAGACTTTTGGATTAAATTTATCAAGCAAAGATATTAAAATCTTCTGTACTAAATTTGATTCTTCAAACTTCTCACCAAGATCCTTCATGGCATTCACAAGTTCTCCAACTCTTAAAAAATACTTGCTAACTGTTTCATATTCATTCATCTTTAGTTGTTCAAACTTCAACCTAAATGTTTGAAGTTTGGCATCTTTTACTTTCTCATTTCCTTCATAGCTGCTAATAAGTTTATCCTACATTTCTTTGGCAGTTTGAAGATGCATCACCTTTACAAACTCTGCTTCTGCAAGTCCATTCAAGATAGCATTCATTCCCTTAGCATTAAAGCTAAATTCTAACTTATCATCCTTGGAAACCAACACAACAGGCTTTGTATATCTAGTCTCTACTACATCCCAAACATCAACACCTAAGGCCATTAGGTATGTTCTCATTCTAACCTTCCAAAAGGAAAAAATTGTTCCATCAAATAGAGGAGGCTTACTGGCTGAAGTCCCTTCATGACTTGTCATGTTTAATCTTACAGATCTACCTTTAAATAAAAGGAACCCGCTTTGATACCAATTGTTGAAATTACTAAGACAATTGAGAGGGTGGGGGGTGAATCATTTGTTACTGTGCTTAAACAATATTAAGTCTATTAAACCATTTTTAATCTTTCATCAAGTGAACATCAATATTATACATCATATGAACACCATAAATAATGAGCATCAACCACACATAAGATATACACAGAGACAGATTTTTCACGAGGAAACCCATAAAGGGAGAAAACCTCTTCTTCTTCAAAATGATAGGCAATCTTTTAAGTTCTGTACATCATCTATGTTTGAGCACCAACTCAAAGTGAGGTTACTACCTCTGTTTTACAAGCTCCAAATTGTTTGAGAGCACCAACTCTCTGGTTTCTCTAGCACCCACTAGAAGGAAGCACCAACTCCCTGAGTGTTTCAGCGCTGACTGGATGGAAGCACCTACTTCCACTTATACAAGCACCAACTTGCATATAGAAAACTCTGTGTTTTCCCAAGAACCACCTTGCCACCCTGTTTTTCTAGCCACAACTAGATGGAAGCTACAACTCCCAATATTCAAGCACCAACTCGAACATCAGAGGACCATAGTCCTCCCTAGCACCACCCTACCTCCCTGGTTATGAATAAGTGATTGAAAAACAAACAATACAGGTGTCTCAATTCTTACCCCTTCTTTTCTCTTCTGCAATTCTTCTCTGCTTCAAAAACTGTTCTGCAATTCTGCTCTGCTTCATGCTATTTTTCTATTCTGCTCTGCTTCATGCTATTTTGCTATTCTTCTCTTGCTTCTGTCTCTTCAGCAACTATTACTCATCTCTGAGTTTTATCTCAAGCTCTGCAACCTTTAATTTTACTCTTCTTACCGTTCATCACATTTTTCCAGTTAGAACAACCAACCTTACACAGTCTCTTCATGTCTCCTTTTATTCACACACGCCTCATTAGTTACACCTTGAATCTTCTTGGGCAAAAACGCCTCAAAAACTGAATCGACAACCGATCAAGAATCATGAATCTATTTTTCTAACTGAATCGTAACTGATTAATTAACTGTGAAGTGCAACAATAGCCCTCCGATCATATTAAATTCACCTACACCGTTGGATTAAACTGGTAGGGTTTTGTGTTTATCTCATATGACCACTAGTTGTGACTGAGCACTAAACAAAATTTGAATTTCGTGATCTCTCATCTAGACATTCCTGAGATAAAGGATCTTGACACTCCAAGTCGCGATAGTTGAGACTCCGAGATGGAGCTTAGCACCGCTAGCTTCTTCCCCTCACGTGACCACCGGCGGTGACCATAGGCTGTGCCAAAAGGTGCTTCATATTTCACGAACTTATAACCTTCATCGAGCCTGATCAACGGTCGAGATCTCCAATGATCCGACGGTTCAGATCTCATCTCTATCTCGCATATCGCGATTCCTGTGATGAAGGGTCTTGATGCTCCAAGTTGCAATCGCTGAGACTCCGAGATGGAGCTTAACATCGCTAGCTTCTTCCTCCATCTTCCGTAGATGTAACCACTAGCTATGACCACAACCTTATTTGAAAACGCATTTCGCACTTTCGCATCTTGGGTATTCTGTCATGCTATGATCTATCGCCATGTGCCCCTCTTGGATCAACGATCTAGATCTTATCACGATTTCACCACTTCACGATCCTTCTTCATGCCTGATCAATGGTCCACAATCCTTGGTGATCTGATAGTCCAGATCTTTTCGTGATCTTGCATATCGTGAGTTTGAACCTCTTTCCTTTGGATTTCTTGATCTACGAAACTCTGAAACGAAACCTTTGTCGTGCTTTGACTGTTTTCCTCCTTCTGAGCTTACACTGTTGATCTTGCCATTATTTCTATGCTACTAATCATGATGATCTTCGCCATCTGATCATGCTGATCTTCGCCATCAATGAAAAACATGTGCCATCAATGACAAACACGCATACTCTGCCTCTGTCTAAAAACATGCCAACAAGTTCCTCTTCCTTTATTTAATGAATTGGAAGAAGTAAGGGTTCGTTCTCGGATAGGCCCTTCAATGTGTAGTTTTGCAAGTCCAAAGAAGGAAAACTCGGTTGTTTTTCATGTTTAGGGAGTTTGAAAATAACTTAAAGAAAATTCCAAGGTTGACCTTTTTCATAAGTTTAGTCTCCGATGAAAAAAAATGTATAAAATAATACGACAAAGAACTCTTCTAGCCGAGATTGACTAGAGTGTTCCTTTTTCGTAGTTAGTATGTTGGGACCGAAAAGGGTTAAATTACCGCCCAACAGATGACTCTTCATAATTTAATGAGCTCGAAGTACGATGAAATTTTATCGATAGATTTATAAGGTCATCAAAATATTCTGCTTTGTATATACCTGCATAAACCAACCATTCTGGGCAAAAACATCAACAATTCCTTTTAAAATCGACGATAATTGGAAAAACTCAAAAAATAAACATTACTAATGTGAAAAAGGGTTAAATGACTTTAATTTAGAAATGGTAAAAAGTTAAATTAGGTTAAAAACCAATTCATTTTCACCTTTCACTTTGCAATTTCCCATTTTCTCTTGAGTTTTCCCTCTTTTGGAGCGATTCTTCTGGTGTCGATTGCGGGAGCTACGTGTGATCGTTTTCAGTTTCGTCGGGACCAGGTTAGTAGTCTGATTCTCCCCATCATTTTGCATGTTTTCTTTGTTAATTTTAGTGCTTATTTAATGATTTTTGGCCCTCCAGGAAGCCCCATAGCGTCGAACTAGATCGACGATCCCCTAGGTAATCGGGGGGGGGGGGGGTGGGCTTCATTGTTTTTCAAGGGGGTGGTTCGATTGCATGGACTTCCACGTAGTATTTCTCCGTGTTTTTCATTTTCTTTTAGTAAGGCCATTGTTTTTACATTGGTTTTGGTTCACCTCAATCCACGAGATTTGTAGTTTCTTATCTACCCTGGTCGACCCTAAATTCTACATTTACTCATTAGGACCCTGAACCGTTAATACATTGGGAAGACACTGATTTATTCACTTCCTTTTCTATAGAGGTGTTCATTAGTTTGAGTAGTGATTCCCTTCCTCCATTAAGTCATTAAAACCCTTAACCATTAAGTCATTAAAAGCCTTAACCATTAAAAATTTAATCGCTTAACAATGACTCCATTAGTCTTGGAATACTATGCCTTCTTCACTTCCATTAGTCCATAGGCATTCATTATTTTGAACAACCAATCCTTTCCTCTTATGAAAACTCTCCCCTGCAAGGAATTTTGTTCTCAGAATTATAGAGCCTCACCACAAAATCCAGAGCCCCTCTCAATGCTTTTAGCTCAATCCGATGTCCAAGGTTTCAAGCTTGTGATTTTAGAAGTATAATAACCTATGCCCATCAATGTGTATGCAATCAATTTTTATGATGATGATGGTTAATGTATCAAGATTAAAATTTATTTTTCTAATTTTAAGAAAAGTAAGAGATTATTTAAATTTCTTTAAAATGTTATTTTGATCTTTGTATCAAACTCTTACATAATTGTTTAAATAAGATTAGAAAATTGTTTCAAGTGTGAAAATATTTTTTTTGCTTGTAATTTGTAATTTTTACATTCTTCACGTTTATGCAGTTAATAATTATTCATAAAAACTTCAAAGAAGTTTATAGTTATTCAAAAAAACTTCAAAGATATTGTAGAGTAGACGTTTTTAAACCTCAAGCTAAGTTTATCATCAAGACTAAAAGATGGTAATCTAAGGTATTTTTTCTTGTCGATCTCCACCGAGAAAAGCCCAAGTATCATATACATCTGAACGTGTATATGATATCATAAACCTAAACTTTAAAAAACATAAAAAAATTATATGTCATAAAGGGAGTATGTATAAAGTCTTGTTATTATATTTGCTGATAATGATTTTTGAGTAGACCTTATGAATGCTTTTATCACATGTAACAATGGGAGTGAATATCATCAAAGGTTCATAAGTCATGTAATTATAACCAAATTATCACAGAAGTGGAGAGATTATGCTTTGAACATAATCATAGCCTACTGGTTCGCACTGATAATCCCTCTGTGTTTGCACAAGTCATGTAACTATCACCAAATTATCATAGAAGTGGATAGATTGTTAAATCCCATGCTTAGAATTGGACATATTGTTAAATCTCATGCTTAGAACATAATTATAGGTTAGTGTATTGCACTGATAATCCCTCTTTGTTTGCTTGGTCTAGTTGAATATAGTTTCAGAACAAATAAAGAAGATCATTAATGTAATGTTTCAGAACAACTTGGAATGGACTTGCTTTGTGATGTATCTATTTATGTCAATGCAATGGAATTTTCCATATCTTGTCCTTCCGTAATCAAGGATCCGGTCGTGTCAGTAGGTAATTAAGGCAGTGTCCTCAATGGATGTTGTTAGTGTTGAGGATTAGTGAGGGGTCACCGGAAAGGATGAAGCCAGAGGTCGGATGAATCCAAGGCATGCTCACCATCCACATCCATCATGGAAACCTGCATCAACTGACACACATACTTTTTATGGACATGGGAACCATGCACTAAGCCATCATTGGCTTAGTGCATGGTGGATAATGCTTGTTGACAACATCCGTTGAGGATGTCGCCTTAATTACTTGCTGACGCCTCCAGATCCTTGATTACAGAAGAACAAGATATGGAAAATTATATTGCATTGACATAAATAGATACAACACAAAGTAGGTCCATTCCAAGCTGTTTTGAAACATTACATTAATGCTCTTCTTATTTCTTCTGAAACTATATTCAACTAGACTAAGCAAACAATGGATTTACCTCCTCAACTATGAAAGCAAATGGAAAACCAGAATGGTTTCCCCACCAAATGGCTAGGGTGGATCTCTCACTACTGAAACTTGATTAGCTAGGGTGGAATCTTCCACCACTGAAACCAATCCCAACTAGGGTTTACTCCAAACCCCCAAAGGCTCCAAGAACTCTCCAAATCAGAAATATTCATCCAACATAATGAGAGAATATGAGCCCCTATATTTCTTTTATACCCCCTTTCACCTTTTTCCCCTCAAGTGACTTTCAATTTATCTTTAATATTTTCCCCAAAAATCCTATTATTAATTTAATAAACCTTTTTACTCCAAAAAGTGATTTATTTAACTTTAAAGCCTTTCCGATCACTAGAAGTCACTTTTTTTTATCATCTCAACCTTTAGATCTTTTTGTCTCGATACCAATGAGCTATTACACTAAGGTTTCCCCTCAAATAATATGATCCAAATAACATCTTTAGTGCATTTAATTAAATTATGCTCAATAATACTCCCAATTTACGAGAATTGTGAGAATGCCACGAAACCAAGAACGAACTATGTGGAAGTGATCCCGATGATGAAATATGATAAATGGACTAGGATGGGCCTCATATAACTCCTCCAAACCACCCAATCTCATTTTTAACCTCAATTTACCCCTCTGGTCAGGTTGACATAAACCCATAAGGTCACCTCCAACTATAGAGCAAGGGAATCCAAAAAATGGGACATTAAATATTTTGTAGTCGTCACATATTTCAATGATCACCTAGATCCACCTAGTCTATTCATACCCCTTTAGAAAGGAATGGTCTCCATTGTGTCAAGTTTCACCACTATATGTGGAAGCTTTTGTTGAATCTAGCTCCTAGTGAACCATTTTACCCGGTGAAAAATTTCCTCTACTTTAAAAAATCGATAGAGTTGTATGTTCTATTGGTGGGAGTACTTCATCTTGGTGTCCATGATTCAGTCAATTGTAGAATTCTTAATGTAGTCATGGTTGATTTTTGTATGGGTTAAGTGCTTAGCTACTTCCAAGGTTTCTGATAAAGGTGGAATATGGTTGAACTAGCACCACATTAAATATAAGGTGTAATCCAAAGAAAGGTGGAATACACAACTCAAAAGAAGTCCCATCCACAACCTTAGTGATGGTGTAAGGCCCATATTGGAGTAGTTTGAGATTCTTGTGGGGCAATGTGACCACTCTTTTTCCAACTACAACCACACTTTATATCCAACATGAAACTTATGTGGAATGAACTTGAGGTTGATTGCATCATTGATTGTATTGGGTATTGGCTTTCTATAAAATATCATGAAATTATTGTTGGATTTGCTAGATCCATTCAAAACAATTGGGTGCTTTAGTCTCCCTCAGTCTGAGAAAGGGATGAATATTTTTGTGTAGATGCAATAGGCAGAGCTACATCAACTGGGGTGAATGGATAGAACCCCACACACACCTGAAAAAATCTATGGCAAATAAAATTATGAAGGCCTCTACAATAAATTTGAACATAAGGGAGGCTTTCATCCCATGTATGTGGATTCATTGGGTTGTGCATTCAAAGGATATGCACAGTTATAATTTTGGCTACCTATGTTCGTGCATGACTCTGGGGATGGAAAGAAGTTGATTTGATCATCTTGGTTCCATCATAGACCACAAGCTAGATCATAAAAGTACTTAGGAACTAGATGTCCCTATTTGAAACAATGGTTTGTGGTGGCCCAAAGTGAACCCAAATGTCCTCGATGAAGAATGTATCAGTGGATTTTGTGATGATACTCGTCTTGCTAGATGCTCAAATAAATACTTCAAGCTATTATGATCAAGTTTTGGGTAAAAATATTTTCCCCATTAATGAATGCTCCATATTTTCAATACATGCACCATTGTAGCATGTTACAAGTGATGAGTAACATAGTTTTTTTTGTGCTCATTTAGTTTCCTTGAATCATAGAATACTACATAGATATATTGCATAAGAACTCCACCAATTCCTTTAATGCAAGCACAAGTGCACATATCAAAATCCTTGCGAGGATCAACAATTTTCAGATTTGGGGTACTTGTGAGAAACTTTATCAGTAGTTGAAAGTTGTTCTTGCATCCTTGAGACTATTCACGTTTCTTCTCTTTCTTTTGCAAACAAGCAATTTGGTACGCAATTTGGAAAATACCTCAATAAATATCCGACAATAGCCAACAAGAGTCATGAAATATGTTATGAAAGTTCATACATCAATTACAATTCTTGAAGTTCTTGAAATGAACTAATTCTTTATGACTTTAATCTTTTTTTAATCCACTTAGATTTTATGTTAAAATATAATATGACCTAAATCATGAATTTGACATTCTATTATTCTTATAACAAAACTCATTTTTACTATTTTCAATATTTTGTGATGGATTATTTTTGCAACATCTCGATCCTCGGGATATAAGTTTAATTATGAAAAATTTATTGTGGTAAAAAATTGTAAGAACTTGTAAGTGTAGACAAAGAGGAGAATGGTAACTACTTATTGCTCACTTGAGTTTGTGTAGAGCAATGATAATTGTTTTTTTAGTTGAGTAGAATTGTTAAGATGCTTCTTTCAAGCTTAAAAAATAAAAAAAATTAAATTTAAAAATAAAATAAAATAATTATTAATATATGTTTTTAGTTTTATATTTAGAAAAAATGGTTATTATTATCATAGAACATATTAACAATAAATTGTTGTTGTTTGTTGAGATATATTAGTTAGTGTTAGGGCACTTATACAATACATGATGATGTTCATGATTATCAATGTTGTTGTTGGCTATCTAAATGTTAGTTAGATGCATTGAACGTTCTCTTTAAAGTGACACACATCCTTGCAAGTTAGCGTATATTATGTTATTGCTCTTATAATAAATTTAGTTATATTATTGTCCATGTTTTGTGAAACTACTATTTCAACAACTTTTCAACATGATTACATAAATTTAATTAAATTAATATAGCTAAATTAATTTAAAGTATATTATTCTTGTTAGGTAAAGAATAACCATCCAAAAATAATATAACTCTGTATAAATATGCAACAACTTTACACACCGATATCCAACTTTAAACAGATAACTGGTGAGATATTTTTTTTTTTATCGTAAATATACAATAAATTTTACTAAGTACACATGGATATTGAGCTTGAAATATATGTAGGCGTTCAATTAAATTATCCCCAAACTCGTTACTCCAAATCCAAACTAAGCTATATACTAAACATGGCAATACAAATCAATCAGATCATATTGATATATTTGATCCTCTTCTAACAAATGCACATTATTAATCAAAACCACACAACACACACATACGATTATTATCATCAATGCTCACTGGCAAAGCGAAGGAGAAGTGAAACACATATTTATGGATGTACGAGAGTTTACAATAACTTTAATGGTGCTACTTTTTCTCTTCTTCTTCCCCTTCCTTGTTCTTGTTATTTTGGTGGTTGAGAAGCTTCTCTTTAATTTCATCTAGCAGACTCGCCTTCTTCTCCTCTTCACCCACATACTGATATGAAGAATGATGTCCACCACCGTGGAACTTTTCCTTGTTCTTGTCCTTTGCACCTTTCTTCTTCCTCCCCCTACTTTCTTCTTCATGTTTTCCGTCTTCCTCTTCATCGCTCGACTCCAGTTTATATATATATATATATATATATATATATATAATTCTTTCATTTTCTTGTCATAGTATTTGTTACTCAAGTATTTCTTCTCAAAATACTTCTTGAATTCCCTCCAAGTAACACTTTTCTCTTTAATGTACTGCACTTGTACAAGATGATCCCACCACATGGATGCCTTTTCCTTGAGATAGATGGAAATTCTTCCTTCTGCATGAGAAGAATAATTATGCAATTGAAAATACTTTCTCATGCCCAACAACCATGTCTCTGCATCTTCATCCTTCTTGTGCTCACCATCAAATGTAGGAGGTTTGATTTTGTTCATTTCTCCTCGTAGCTCATCCACCCTAGACCTCTTATGATTCCTGACAGAGGATGGATGTGAGATGCTATGTGCCCTCTTATTAGAATGCCTTGGGGAGTAATGGTGATTTCTGTTAACACTTATGGTTCTTCTTTTCTCATCAGGAGACCTATGACTTCCTGATGTGCTTGAGCCACTCTCCTTATCCAATTTCTTTTCTATTTTGTTTAAGCTCTGCATTAACTTCATGTTGAAGTCCTCCTTCTACTCCTTGGCTCTCATAAGCCTTTCATTATCATCTTTATGTCTTTGGACATCCCTCTGTAAAATTTTAATGGTCTCTACCATATTCATGTTTTCATCCCTTCCTTCTCCATGTCCACTGGAATTTGTTCCTTCAATGCCCAAATGGACATCCATCCCTTTGATCTCATCTTCCTAGATGTAAGTCCTCTGTGCATGTTCCATTTCTTTGGACTCTGTGTCAATCCTGATCTAATCTAGTTGTTGTTAACTCTACAAAATGTGCAGCCAACAAAACTTTGTCAGTTTAACTAACTCAACAATTTCATGAAAATATATGAACCATTCTTGTTCAATAATATATCATAATTATTTCTTCTGATTTCCTTAAAAATTGAATGCCCAAATCAATTTTTTTGGGTGAATACTTATATTCTACTATCCAAGACCTTTCCAACACGTACTCCCATGCTCAATTCTAAGTCTTGAGCAGAAAGTTATGGTTATTTGAAATTTGCCCATTAGTTTTTCTGTTCACACTTCAACTTGGCACAACTCTGCGCTGTAATTATGCATTTTTGCACCTACTCCAGTCTCAGTACGAACCACCAATCCCCATCCAACACATTTGGTCAAACAAACACTTGGTTGCAATGTTTTGGGAAACACAAGGCTCCTTACTTTCAACCCACATTTTTTTATAGTTAATACATATTATCCCTATTGATTAATTGGGTTGGTTGTCATTGATGTCAACCCTTGAAGAAAGTTTGGTAGTGAATTCTGGTAGCACAATGATTTGGGTAATGGACCCAAGTTTGTTTGATGGATAATGGTATGAATTTTGATATATTTGCAGGTAAGATTATTCTAAATGGATAGTACATGTCATTCCATTTCCGGTGCTATGTGAAACGTCACATAACTCCTCATGGTTAGAGAGTTATGGCCATTTGAAGTTGGAGAACCCTCATGAGTCATCTAGAAGCCCCAAAAGGTCAAAGTAGTCAAAGTGGTTTCAAAGAAAAAAATATTTAAATAATAAAGTGAAGTGATGAGTGTACTATAAGTCAAAGTGGATACAAAATAAATTATTTAAATAATAAAGTTAATGGAGAAATTACACACACACACACACACATATATATTCAGGAAGGAAGGAGATCACATATAAAGCAACAAAGCAATGATTAACAAATAAAATAATTAGTAAGTGAGAGAGACTTATGGTGTTGGAGTTGGAGTTGGGCGTGCGATGAAGTTTTCCCCAAAACCCATGTATTTATGTTGCTCAACTTCCTCAGGGGTAAGTTGCCCCTTGTGACCATGACTATGGTCGTGTTATACTCCATGCTGAGGAGTAGGTGGATAATAAGAAGCGAGATATTTATCTGTGGCGAGATCTTATTTTTAACAAGTTTTTCTTTTTCTGGAGCACCATTGCTCGAATTTGAATCGCACAAACCAAAAACTTTTGTTTCTTCACGAAATCATGGATGGATGCCTCTTCACATATCACACAAGCTTCACTTGGCCCTCCTCTCCACTAGCTTACATTGTCATGCTTCAATTCAATTACAAAACAACCTAGGGAAAACTCTGAATGATGAAATCAAGAAAAGTGTTTTCAAATTAAAAAATGGGCGCACAGAGAGTAAATAAGGTAGACACAACATTAAACGTAGCTTGACTTTGCGTCTCTTTGATCAACTCGTTGTACCTCACGTCTCCTCAATAGTTAACTATGGTTTAAATCTTAGTCTGCAGGTGCATTGAGTAATTAACCTCGGCGGTGGCATCAACAACGGTGATAGGGAGCAGCTATCAGCTGGGTACTCAGTGGGACCGCACCGAGGGAGGGTGGCTGGAAACTGAGTTGCTAGAGTTTACATGGATGACCAAGGAATCAATTTGGGTGGGCATGGAACATTTATAATCTGTACCATGTACTTTTTATTATCTAGGAAACCATGCACTAAGACAATCATTGGCTTAGTGCATGGTGGATAATACTTGCCCTGCAATGGTGATCTCCCTGACTAAAAGTCTTCTGAACACATAGATTTGCATTACAAGGAATAAGTTTCAACATTTTCTAAACATAGATTTCAATCACATCACAAGGAGTATATACATAATATAGCAAACTGCATCTGTCCAATCAATCTACCCACGCAAGGAAAGCACCAATACAAAGTAAATATACCAATACCTTGACCTATATATATACTAGGTATATTTGGCTCAATCACTTGTTGACTAGTCTATTGAGTCAACTCTATTTGTTGTTATGTCGACCCCTATTGTGTTTGTGTTGCTTTCTTAGGTGATTCTTCTATTTACTTTATTTGTTGTTGTTGTTCATGTATCTTCTCTTCACCCGTATATATACTAGGTATATATGTCTGTATATATACTTAGAATATATATCAATATGTATATATACTAAGTATATATATTGGTATATATACTAGGTATATATGTCAATATATATAGAAGTATATATACTTGTATATATATATATATATATATATATATATATATATATATATAT
>JZKD02S1673698.1:413923-424054 GCA_000966675.3 Picea glauca | reverse complement strand
AAAAACCTAGTATATATACTATATTAAGTATATATAGTACTAGGTATATTTACTTAGTATATATATCGACATATATACCTAGTATATATACTCATATGTACTAAGTATATATAAACTAAGTATATATACTGACATATATATCTAGTATATGTCGATATATATACTGGTATATATACTATATTAAGTATATATAGTACTAGGTATATTTACTTAGTATATATATTGACATATATACCTAGTATATATACTCATATATACTAAGTATATATATCGATATATGTAATGGTTATATCTATCGATATATATACTTAGTATATATATCGATATATATACTTAGTATATATATCGATATGTATACTAAGTATATATACCATTATATATACTTAGTATATATATCGTTATATATACTCAGTATATATACTTAGTATATCTTGGTATATGTACTTAGTATATATACCGGTATATATACTAGGTATATATGTCGGTATATATACCGACATATATACCAACATATATACTAATATATATACTTTACACTCCAAAGAGGGGACAAGAACAAAAGAAATTGTGTAGAAGAGACTAAGATCCAAATATATCAACATTTTTACCTATGTAAAGGATTTTAAAATTCAAGGTTTCAAGTTTTTTTTACATTTTAAATCTATTTAGAGTATAGTTGAGTCTACCATTTAATATAACAACCCCATGTTCTTCCTACTAGATAATGATTGCTTGGTTTTCCTTTAGGAATTTTTAGTGTGTGTTCTGTGCTCCCTAGTTTTCCATAATGAGTTAGTCAGTCATTGCTTTGGGTCTCTAACCTAGGGTGGTAGACCGCCCACTCCACCAGTCGTGAGGAATTTTTGGTCTTCCACTTAGAAACGTGGAGCCGCCTATCTATAGGTGTTGTTTTTATAACACTGGTTCACTAGATTCAGTGTGTGAGACTTTTTTCAGACTTGAACGATCCCGCAAGGGGAGAACCCGTGCATAAGATCTTCATGGCTAAAATTCCTAACGATACCAACCAATAACCCTTTCACAAGGGGATTCTTGTGCTTTTCCTTTCTTTGGAAACGTTGGTGTCCCTTTGATGGAAAATTTGTACATTCCTGGGTTGAATGTGGGACTACCGGTTTGGTTGGGTACCTTTCCAAATGTCCCGAATGCTCTTGACGTTTCTCAGTTAAGCACCTTATGTCATGGGCATAATGTTGATGTTCCTTCATTAGCAAAGTATTCTCCTCCTCCTTCTCCCGCCTCTAGTGAAAGTATAGTTACTAGTAACCAAAGGTCTAAACGAAATAGAAAGAGGAAGAATAGGAAGAAGAAATCAATAACCTCTATGAGTCATGTTGGAGATAGGTCCTCAACCTTTGCAAGTCATGTTGAAGACCAACACCTAGCCTCTGCAAATCATGTTGGGGGTAGGCACCCAGCCTCTGCAAATCACGTCGGGGGAGAAAGTCCAGTCTTTGCTAGTCATACTGGCAATAGGTCTATAGCCTCTGCAAGTCATGTTATCGACCCATCACCAACCTCTACAAGTCTTGTTGGAGATGCGTAACCCGACACTGCTATTCATGCTGGGGGCATTGATTCTGTTGAGAAACCTAGACGGATAGGACGTAAGCCTAAGTTCACTTGTAAGATTTGCAAGGGAAATCACCTTACTCATATGTGCCTTGACATTCCAGAGTTACAAAGATTGTGGTCCTTATCTGCAAGCTCTTCTGATTCTGAGACTTATGAGGTTTCCTCACAGTCTATTCAACCATTGGTTGAGAAAGTGGTCATGATGATGTAGTCATCGACTGATCCCACCCTTCTTTTGGGGGGTGAGGTGCATTTAGACCATGTAGTCTCGCAGTCTATTTAGCCATTGGTTGAGAAAGTGGTCACGTCGATGGATTCATTGGCTGATCCCACTCCTCTTTTGGGGGGTGAGGTGCCTTTAGACCATGTAGTCTTGCAGACTATTCAACCATTAGTTGAGAAAGTGGCCATGCCGATGCAGTCATCGACTGATCCCACTCCTCTTTTGGGGGGTGAGGTGCCTTTAGACTATGTAGTCTCGCAGCCTATTCAACCATTGGTTGAGAAAGTGGTCACGCCAATGCAGTCTTCGGGTGATCCCACTCTTCTCTTAGAGAGTGATGTGTCTACTGACTATGTTTTTAACATTTCCAGTTCATTACTTTCAGAAAAAGGGGGCATTTCACTCGCTCTGAGAACACCCCCTCCAAGCCCTAGGATGGTTTCCTTTGATTGGAATGATCTTGTCGAGCCTCATATTCCTTCTTCTACACCTTTTCAAATAAGGGTTGAAGTTAATTCAACAAACATTTATCGATGTATTGTGGATGAAGGAGCCTCTGCAAGTATTTTATCCTCCTCGGTTTGGAAAGTCTTGGGATATCCCGAGCTTGTGTCTGCTTCACATGAGCTGTTGGCTTTTGACAGACGTCCTAGTGAATATTTGGGGGTTCTTCCTCAATTTCCTATCTCATTAGGTGGGAAGACTATCCTTGTTGATGTTATAGTGGTGCAAGGCCCGTTAGATTTCAATATCCTTCTCGGGTATGATTATGTATATGTTATGAATGCTGTGGTGTCTACGCTCTTCCGGGTGATGCATTTACCTCACAATGGAAGCATTGTCAGTACCGACCAACTGGCATATGGTAATCACCATCCTAATTCGATGTTAGTTTAGGATGCCCTTTTATATGTTCCTAGTGTTCGTGTAGACTCTACCCCGCCATGGGTTAATTATGTGGCGTCTTATCCTCGGTGTTCAATTGCTTTTGAGAAAGAACCTGTGCACTCAGGTTTTCCTTCTTGAGACATGGCCTTGGCAATTGATTCCTTGGTTTATCCAATGGGGGCATGGGAGCCCTTGCTTCCCCCTCTTGGTCCAGATGATCTTGAGTCTCCTTCTAAGTTTGATCTCATTGTTTGTAGATCCTCAAGCCCTCACGCTTGTGATTCTTCACTGATAGACTCTACCATTCCTAGCCAGAGCCTCCATAGTCATATGGAATATGGTCAATTTACTTCACCCTTTGGGAATGTCGACCCTTGTTTTCATGATTTCTCAGATTTTGAATTGCCTTCAGATGAGGCTATCCTTGAAGCCATGACTACGGTTTATATACCGTGGGAGGACTTACATTGTGGTTTGTGTTTTCTTCCCTTTTGAGAGACTTTCCAAGTTGACTATCGAAGAGACTCTTGGTCTGAGCCTAGCAGTGGGCTCTACCTGAACCAATTTCATATATGAGTTGTAGCCCCCTAGAGTCTTCTTTAAGCCCTTTTCAAACTCTATAAACATGAAAAATATTATCGAGCGATCTTGTTGTCATTCACGCTCGCCAAACTAAAATTTGAAGGCATGTCTGTCTGATGGTAGTTTACCCCTCTTTCAGTCAGGACGGTCAATTGTACGAACAAAGGTATACTCTAGAAACTTCGGTTCACTAGAAGAGTATTCTCAGGTATAAGTTTAACCCCTTTTCGGGCATGAGGGACTAAATTTACGAAAAAGGAACCCCCACGGAGTCCATAGTTAATCTCTTTTCAGACTCCCTAAAATTGAAAATATTGTCGAGTGATCTTGTTCATTCACACTCGTTAAATTGGTCCAGAAGAACATACTATATGGACTCCATAGTTAAGCTCTTTTCAGACTCCTTAAAATTGAAAAGATCGCCGAGTGAAATTGTTCTTTGTTCTTTCACACTCGTTAATTGGTTCAAAAAAACATCTACTTGCATGAGTTTACCCCTTTTTCCGGCCTGTATATTAAGGAGGAAAAAGGTACACCACGAAGATTCGTCTCGCCGGGAGAGTTCTCCTAAGTAAATTTTACTTTTTCGGGCTAAGGAGACTAAATCTAAAAAAAGACAACGAGTCCATAGTTAAGCTCTTTTTAGATTCCTTAAAATTGAAAAGATTGTTGAGTGATCTTGTCTGTGTCACACTCGTTAAAATGGTTTTGAATAGGTGTCTTTTCGATGCTATTTTATCCCTTTTTCGAGCCAACTAGACTATCTTCGAAAAAGGTACCCTAGTGGAGTCTTCTTTTATGTTTTTTCGGACTCTCTAAAAATGAAAAACCACCCAACTTACCTTCTCTAGGCTCGTGAAACATATATTGAAGGGGGTCTCATCGTGTCCTACTAATCATAGTTGCATCCCTGCATTTTTTGCTTAATGTCGAATCCATGTTGCTCTCAACTAAACCTTTGAAGCATGCCTTATGTTAGTGTAGGAAGTCACTCCTAGATTGCTTGCAGGAGCAGAGCCCGATGCCCATCAATTTTTATGTCACGGTTTGATAAATGGGCGATCAAATGGGTAGAGACTCGAGGAGGTATCACTCTAACTTGGGGACTGGATCTGGTACGTAAAGAACAAAGGAGGTATGGGATCCTAACTTCAGCTAGTGGGTTGATTAAAAGATGAGCAGGTGGAAGACTTAGTAAGAAAGGTGAACAAACAGCTCTGGGCAACAGGCTTACAGCGGTTTGTAGGGGAAAAACTCTGAAAGCAGGATCCTCCTGGTTCAAGGCTTCAAGAAACTGAATAGAAGACTTGATTGGATCCTCCAATTCCAAGTCATTCAGCGTTAAGGAAATCACAGGAACCGATTAGAGACTCCGTAACTATTACAGTGATCCATTACAACATCATCCTATAACAGCTACAACTTGAATGGATCCTCCAATTCAGAGCTGCTCTAACACAGTATAACAAAGATGTAAAGAAACTGGCATTCATAAGGCAAGAAGTCTCAGAAGTCTAGAAATAACTAGAAAATAGTGCTTCATTAAAGTTTTACCACCGGGAGCTCTGCTCAACCATCGATAGCTTAGAAATTACAAAGACTGAGTTTATATACTCAGAGAAAATTGCCTCGTGGAGGCGCGTCCAGTGACTCACAGCTTGATGTCCCTTCAGTCAAACTCGCACTGATATCTTCCTTTAAGCGCCATCTTAGCTACGCATGGCTCCTGCAAGAAGGGTAGCTGAGCCATTAAGTGCTGAGCTAGCGTGCACAAACTTCTCTGTTGAGTTGAAGACTTTAGCATGGCGCCTTTGAGAAAATCGATACACAAGACTTCTTTGGGCAGACGGCTTGCCAAACCTTCCATCCCCTAGCTTAATGAATGAAAGGAGGTTTCAACCACCCGCTCCTATCATCATTTACTATAGACAAGAAACAGTATGGAGATCGGATCTGGTGGCGTTTGGGGACCGCGACGATCCCTTCTGTATCTGAACTCGATGCTTCAACCTCTTTTACGCAGCTCCTCCCCTTTTCCAAGTGCCCATGGGCTGTGACCATGTGCCTATTCCCATGGCGCTTTTCGGCATTCGCGAGTATATGGGGCTGCTCCTTGCTCCTCAAAATCACGATGAGCGATATGCCGAGACGGCTCAATCTAGTGCCACGCGTCCTTCAAATCCGATGGTTCTAAACTGATCCGACGCTTCGGTGGGCCCCAAGTCTTGAATGCTCTCGCTACTTCGCGTATCGGGACATAATGGAACTGTTTTTTGCGCGTTGGAGTTGCGATGAGCGAGGTGTCGAGACGACTCTACTTGCTGCTAGGTGTCCCTTCTGGACGAACGACTGAAAACACTTCGGTGATACTGTGGGCCCGAGTTCTGAATGCCTTCGGCCCTTCGCGTCTCGCGGCTGGGAGGAGGTTGATCCTTATTCTTCAAAGTTGTGAAGGGCGAGGAGACGACGGACCTTGATCGTGCGCCACATACTTCTCTGGGATGGATGGCTGAGATCACTTCGACAATTCTCACGACTCGCGATCTCGCACAACCAAAGGATATGGTCCGCCCTCTCGAACTTATGAACCCCGAGTTTAGGAAATGAACTCACGCATCAACTGATCACGATCAACGACCCTCGCTACTTCGCGAGTTCTCCACGGGGGCTTCTGACCGTCCACTTCTTTAAAACTTCTGCGCTATACTTGGCGTGTCTCGGCTGACTGCAATCATCCACCGACGGTTGATCTGCTTCGAAAAATAGACCTTGGATGATGCCGACAACATTTTTCCTGCTCGCTTGACTTGCTATTTGGAAAAACAAGAATTCTCCCGTGCTGCGCTTGAGCATTTCGTGTAACTTGTAGATCCGAATGCTCTAGAGCCCGTGACAAGAATTATTGCTAACATCAGGCTCCATGGGGGATAGAGTCGTCCCTACGATGCTCTAAGAACTCCTTCTGCAGTTCCAGTCGCCTTTCTGTTGGGCTATGGAGTCAATATTAGGCCGCAAAAATAAAAACGAAAACGAACTAAAAAACAAACAGGACAATATTTACAAACAACGGAGCCATCTGAGACTCAAACAAAACATTTCTTCAGGAAATGCCCATTCACTGGGCTGCCGAAAACTTCTTCACCTTCCAAACCTCACAACCTGTACGTGTTATTTGAGAAGGTCTCGGAGATTCTAAAAGGCCCAACCCACAGGGCTTCAAATTTACTGTGTTTGCCCTTATCTTGTTTAGGAGCATCCCATTTTAGCACCAAGTCTCCTATCTGGAACCGCTCCTTCTTGGCCTTCTTATCGAAGACCTGCTTGATCTTTTGCTGATGGTCCTGAATCCTGTCCACTGTCTACTCCCTAGCCTGCTGGACCTCTACTAGCTGATGAATCCTTCTGATCATGTCATTGGGCTCCTCTTGATAGTCCTGGAAGAATTTTGCTACGGGAATGGCCAGCTGAGAAGGGAAGACGACTTCGGCTCCATAGACTAACTGGAAAGGAGAGAGACCTATAGCTCTTTTGGTAGTCACCCGATCAGCCCATAGGGCGAATTTCAGCTTTGAATTCCAAGCCCTTTTGTTGTCTTCCAACAACCTTTTGATGATCCTTATCAGGCTTTTGTTGGAGGATTCCGCTAGACCATTGCCCTGTGGATAATATGGGGTGGAGTGAATCAATTTGATCCTGAACTATTCATAGAACTTGGCTAGTGGTTCAGACCCGAAAGCGACTGCATTATCATTGACAATCTTATTTGGGCAGCCGAACCTTGTGATGAGGTCCTCCAAGAATACAATGATTACCTTGTGGGAAGCACTCTTGGTGGGGATAGCTTCAATCCACTTGGTAAAGAAATCTGTAGCAGTCAGGATCCACCTGTGCTGCCCACTGGAGGCAGGGTGAATTTCTCCAATGAAATCTAGGCCCCACTGCTGGAAAGGCCCTGAAACCACCATCGGTTTCAACGGTAGAGACCTGAGCTGCTGCTTTCCTGAAATTTTTTTGACATTCGATGCAGGCTCTGACCCTTTTGTAGACATCAGTAAACACGGTAGGCCAGTAGTACCCAGCCCTGAGGATTTTGTAGGCAGTGGCTTTCCAGAAATGGTGCCCTCCACACAGGTCACTATGAAATTCAGCCATGATCATTTCAGCCTCTCGTGGACTCATGCATTTCAAAAGCACCCCCAGGGGGTCTTTCCAATATAACACTTGATCGATCAGGTAGTATCTGACTGCTTTGAGCTTCAGAGCTCTTGCTTTGCTTCTTTGCAGGCCGTCTAGAGGTCGCAGCTCCTGCAGAAAGTATATGACATCCTTATACCAAGGACATCGATCCAATGGGGGCTCCCTTTGATGGTCTACGTCAGGCAGTCGATCCTGCTGAATACCTGAGCATTCGTTGATGAAATTTATCCCCAATGCTTGGCAGTTTGCTTCAGCCAACAACTTGGCTAAACCTTTCCCTTTGATCAATTTGGTGGGCCTTATTTCTAGGTCGAATTCTAGGATTTTGGCCATCCATTTACTCCTTCTCCCGTTTATGTCAGGCTGAACAAGAATGTCTTTAATAACAGCCGAGGGGACATAGGCAATGATCTTTGGCTGCAGGATGTAGGTTCTAAAAGCTTTGAGAGATTTTAATAGAGCATAAGCATGCTTCTCCATAGTGTCATACCTGACTTTGGCATCCCTCAATGCTCTGCTGAAATAAGCAATAGGCTGCTCTAGCCCACTGTCATTTGTCTGTAATAGAACAACAACCACTGTGTCAGGTGAGGCAAAGGAGAAAATAAGGAAATCCTTTGAGTAGTCGGGACTGATAAGCACAGGAGCTTCAGTCAGGGCCTTCTTGATTTGTTCAAAAGAATGCCGTGATTGAGGGGTCCACCTTACTTCATTCTCTTTCTTCAACATGGCTGTTATCAGCTTTACCTCCTCAGCAAAGTTAGGCACAAACCTCCTCAGAAAATTAATTTTACCGAGGAAAGATTGGACCTCCTTCTTGGACCTCGGGATTGATAAGGCTTGTATCGCCTCAACTCTGCTGGGGTCAATCTTGACTCCTTCTGCTGATACTATGTGGCCTAGTAACTTTCCCTCCATGGCGAATAGAGATTTCTTGGGGTTTAATGAAATGCCAAACTTTCTACATTTCAAGAAAACTTTCCTGAGATGGCGACGGTGTTCTTTATCAGATTTTGAAAATACTGTGATGTCGTCCAGATAAACGACCACAAATTTATCCTTTTCCCCAACAAAAGCTATGTCCATGGCATGCTGGAATGTCGCCCCTGCATTCATTAGTCCAAATGGCATCTTGGCATACATGAATGTGCCCCACGGAGTGGTGAATGCTGTCTTTTCCCTGTCTTCAGGCAGAATAGAGACCTGATTGTAGCCAGAGAAACCATCAATCATGGACATCCTGGAAGCTCCTGTCACCCTCTACAATATATGTTCCATCTTCGGCAAGGGGTAGTTATCCTTCCATGAGCTCCTGTTCAGGTTTCTGAATTCTACACAGAGTCGAATCTCTCCATTCTTTTTCCTTACTGGCACCAAGTTGGCCACCCACTCTAAATATCTCAGTGGAACAATGATCTGAGCTTGAAGCAGCTTCTTCACTTCCCTCTCCATGATAGGAAGCAACATGGGATTGATCTGTCTCAGCTTTTGCCTGAATGGATTTGCCTCCTCCTTTAATGGAATTTTATGCTCGATGATAGAGGTGTCATAGGTTTTGAGGTCTTCGTAGGTCCAGGCAAACACATCAGCAAATTCCCTCAAAAGTCAAATGTATTCGAACCTCTGCTCCTCTGTTAGACTTCTTGACAATTTGACATACTTGGGCTCACTCTCGATTCCAATGTTGCACTGAATAGTACCAGCATCCTCCTCCGAGACTTCTCCTTTTACCGACACATCATTTCTATCAAAAAGCCTTTCCAAAGGAACCAGTCCTCTGGGAATATAGTTGCTGCGCAACTGTACAATGTCACGCTCTGCAATCTTATTTAGAAAATTACCCCCATCGAGCTCTTCCTCTGAGACGACGTCTTGGTCTATGTGCATTTCCGAAAATTCCTCGACAATCTCCAAGAACCTCTTGACCTCAAGATCATCCTCAAATACCTTCCAATGTTTGACGTTGTTAGGTATGGAAGGTCTGTATTTTACCTCTACATCATATCTGAATTTGGGTGGCAAGGGTACTTTGAAATTGCTAGCCGATGTAGCCAAGGAATTTGCCAAGGTGTTCTCCTCTCTCGGGTTGAAAGAAATATTAAACACTGAGAAGAAACTGTCAATAAGGTCCCAAACCTCATTTCTGTAGCTTCTTAGTCGAGGGTTCTTAGCCTGATAAGCGTTTCTGATCTGCTGGACCACCAACTCTGCATCACCGAACATTGCTACTTCCTGAATTCCCATTTCCCTCGCAGCTCTTAATCCCAGAACAAGAGCCTCATACTCTGCCACATTGTTGGTAGCTTCAAATTCTAATTTGTATGACAGAGATATGGTTTCCTGAGAAGGTGACACAAAAACCACCCCAGCTCCAGCGCCTTCCCTGGAAGAGGCTCCATCAAAGAACAGTTTCCAGACGGGGGTGCTGGAGGGAGGAAGTTTGGGGGAACTGGTGGGATGATTTCTAAGTTTGAGAGGAGGCTCGGGGGCATGGGTGAGTTGTAGTAAACTGGAGCCTAAGTTAGTGTCCAAGGAAAAGATGGGATGGTTGGTAGGGTTGGCCTCATCGCTGATTATATAGGCCAATTGGGCTTCCCTGTATAGTCTTCTATGCTCTCCTCCAAACACTGGGATAGTAGCATATG
>JZKD02S1673698.1:400689-413873 GCA_000966675.3 Picea glauca | reverse complement strand
TCTTCTATGCTCTCCTCCAAACACTGGGATAGTAGCATATGTGAGGTCCATCTGCAAGGTTCCCCCCAGTCTTTTTATCCAAGATCTTGATAATAGCATACCGAACTTGGGGGGGGACATCAGCTACTACAATATCCATGACCACACTCTTCATGGGCAGTTGAAACAAGGTTACAACCAGGTCTTTGATAACTCCAAGACTCTGAACTCTCCTGGAGTCAAAGGAATAGAGGTCATGACAGGCTCGGGTGGCTTCTAGTCCTAGTTCTTCCATGACAGTTTTGGGCATGAGGTTGTGAGAAGCCCTTGAATCCATCAAGCAGTTGTGCAACACCTTATCATGTATGTTCAGGGATGTGTAGAAGGGAGGGGATGAATCATCTCTATCTTCTACCATGGGACCTAGGACAACTGCTGGCTTTTCGTCTTGGAGGTTTATGGAGTCTGTGGGAAGGCATGAGGCTTCAGACTGTAAAAGCTCAAAGAAGCGTTTTTTAAATTCTCCATGCTTAATCAGCTCGGTGAGGGGCACAGGGATTCTGATCTTTTGAATCTCATGCTCGAAATTAAAAGAAGATGTAGGCTTTGGAATTTCTCTTATTTCAGGAGCATGATTGTGGACAGTGAGAGAGAGTGGTTGAGCCTTCTTACCTCCATGACTGTCGGCTACTGCATTAGCAGGTTTTTCTGTTCTAGTGGACTGCTCAGGAATATCAGGCGATGCTGTCTTTTTATCAGACCTCAGGTTGTACCTGCCTCGGCTGCCACTAATCTTGTCTCCCTTGCTCAATTCATTTAGCTGATTGTCCATGAGAGATTCCTCATATGCTGATTGAGTGAGGTGAGGAAAAGGAGGAGTGTCTCCGAAGCAATGGATTTTAGGATCAAGATCGTCTGCTTCTCTTTCTTCCCCCTCGGCCACAAAATTGTTTTGAAAAGGGGCCTGAATCTTCTGGTCTTCTCTGTCTCTTCCCTTCTCTCTTTGCATATTCGAGGGAGTAAAATTATTTGGCCTCCTAAATCCTCCTTTGTTTTCGGCGATCTAAGGGCCTTTATATGCTTGCCTCCCTTCCACCCTCATTCTCTCCATCTCTGCAGACAGAGACTTCACCATCTTAGTCAGTTCGTCCACTTGAGGGTGGGACACCGATGATCCAGAAGTTGAGGCTTTCGTCCTTCCTTTTCTCCTGTCTGCATTGGCCTTGTTCCTCAGTCTGTCAGCTACTAATATGTTGGATTCCACTTCTATGGCCGCATCTTGCATTTGGGCTAAGGAGGTGGCTCTTCCTTCTCTCAACAAAAGGCAGAAATCAGGGTCAAATGCACCGGCATAGGAAATTTGGGCAGAGGCTTCTGAGGGATTTATCTCTGCAGAAATCTTATTATACATTTTATTGAATCTTTTGGAGAAGTCAGAGATAGACTCTCCATCCATCTTCTTCAAAGACCCGAACTCTGTCATGTAATACATGAAATCCTTCCTATCTCCCCACTGCCTTAGGAAAGCACTATCTAGAGCTTCAATCCCAGCAATAGATCCTGGAGCCAATCCTCTAAATCACTTCCTCACCTCACCATCCAGAATTTGGACGAAAACTCTCATCCAGACATCTTCATTTTCAATATTGAGGTTGTCTGCATAACTGTAGAAAGCAGCCAGGTGCTCTTCTGCAGTTACGTCTTCTTCGGCAGTGAACTTCGACATATACTTCAAGTAGTCTCCAGCGGGGAGAGGATTCACAGGATGGGGTAGGATTAAGGGAGCATATCTGGCAGCGACTATGGCGTCCATCCTATTCGGAGGGGGATTAGCACCAGCCATAGGAATATTAGATGGAGGAGAGATGGGAGGAGAAGGAGTTTGTGAGGGGGCTACTGGGAATGAGTCCCGAAGTGGAGTGGAAAACAAAAGGGGATTTAAGGGAAAGGCTAACGAGCTCAAGTCAACAGGTGGTCCTCTTTGTGCGGGAGTGGGGAAAGCTTCTATAGTCCTGGGTCTACGCCAAGGTACAACTTCAGAGGAGAGGGGAGTGACAAGGATTTCTCCCTCCAATCCCAGATCAGGAGGGAAAAACTCAGCAGGAACACTCCTGAAATTTAGGAAGCGGGAAACTTCAGAAAACGGTCTGTTGGGAAGCTGAGGAGAAGAAAACGGAGTTTCTACAGAAGGAGATAGCGGATTACCTGGTTCAACGATGGAAGTTTCTCCTTCAGAGGCCTTTCCTTTTCTGAAAATCACCTCTAGATTAGCTACAGGTGTAGCTAGGGGCAGCTGTGGGCGTGACCACGTGTGTCTGCCTCTGGAAGCCACAACTAAAACAGCAGGTTCGCTCCAGTGGATTCGTCACAATGGAGTCACTAGGTGCACAGTAGCAATCTTCAAAGTTCTGATATCTGATGCACCTTCAGAATCACTGATCGTTGTTGTTCAATCCCGGGGAAAATATTCAACTTCATCCCCGGCAACGGCGCCAGAAATGTTAGCGTCAGAAGTCACTCCTGGATTGCTTGCAGGAGCAAAGCCCGACGCCCATCAGTTTTTATGTCACGGTTTGATAAATGGGCGATCAAATGGGTAGAGACTCGAGGAGGTATCACTCTAACTCGGGGACTGGATCTGGTACGTAAAGAACAAAGGAGGTCTGGAATCCTAACTTCAGCCAGTGGGTTGATTAAAAGATGAGCAGGTGGAAGACTTAGTAAGAAAGGTGAACAAACAGCTCTGGGCAATAGGCTTACAACGGCTTGTAGGGGAAAAACTTTGAAAGCAGGATCCTCCTAGTTCAGGGCTTCAAGAAACTGAATAGAAGACTTGACTGGATCCTCCAATTCCAAGTCATTCAACGTTAAGGAAATCACAGGAACCGATTAGAGACTCYGTAACTATTACAGTGATCCATTACAACATCATCCTATAACAACTACAACTCGACTGGATCCTCCAATTCCGAGCTTCTCTAACACAGTATAACAAAGATGTAAAGAAACTGGCATTCATAAGGCAAGAAGTCTCAGAAGTCTAGAAATAACCAGAAAACAATGCTTCATTAAATTTTTACCACCGGGAGCTCTGCTCAACCATCGCTAGCTTACAAATTACAAAGACTGAGTTTATATACTCAGAGAAAATTGCCTCGCGGAGGTGTGTCCAGTGACTCACAACTTGATGTCCCTTCAGTCAAACTCGTATTGATATCTTCCTTTAAGCGCCATCTTAGCTACGCATGGCTCCTGCAAGAAGGGTAGCTGAGCCATTAAGTGCTGAGCTAGCGTGCACAGACTTCTCTGTTGAATTGAAGACTTTAGCATGGCGCCTTTGAGAAAATCGATACACAAGACTTATTTAGGCAGACGACTTGCCAGACCTTCCATCTCCTCACTTAATGAATGAAAGGAGGTTTCAACCACCCGCTCCTATCATCATTTACTATAGACAAGAAACAATATGGAGATCGGATCTGGTGGCGTTTGGGGACCGTGACGACCCCTTCTGTAACTGAACTCGGTGCTTCGACCTCTTTTACGCAGCTCCTCCCCTTTTCCAAGTGCCTACGGGCTGTGACCACGTGCCTATTCCCATAGCGCTTTTCAGCATTCGCGAGTATATGGGGCTGCTCCTTGCTCCTCGAAATCATGATGAGCGATATGCCGAGACGACTCAATATGGTGCCACGCGTCCTTCAAATCTGACGGTTCTAAACTGATCCGACGCTTCGGTGGGCCCCAAGTCCTGAATGCTCTCGCTACTTCGCGTATCGGGACATGATGGAACTGTTTTTTGTGCGTTGGAGTTGCGATAAGCGAGGCGCCGAGACGACTCTACTTGCTGCCAGGTGTCCCTTCTGGACGAATGACTGAAAACACTTCGACAATACTATGGGCCCGAGTTCTGAATGCCTTTGGTGCTTCGCGTCTCGCAGCTGGGAGGAGGCTGATCCTTATTCTTCAAATTTGCGAAGGGCAAGGAGACGACGGACCCTAATCGTGCGCCACGTACTTCTCCGGGATGGACGACTGAGATCTCTTCGACAATTTTCACGACTCGCGATCTCGCACAACCAAAGGATATGGTCCGCCCTCTCGAACTTACGAACCCCGAGTTCAGGAAATGAACTCACGCATCAACTGATCGTGATCAACGACCCTCACTACTTCGCGAGTTCTCCACAGGGGCTTCTGACCGTCCACTTCTTTAAAACTTCTGCGCTATACTTGGCGTGTCTCGGCTGACTGCAATCATCCACCGACGGTTGATCTGCTTCGCAAAATAGACCTTGGATGCTGCCGACGACATTTTTCCCTCTCGCTTGACTTGCTATTTGGAAAAACAGGAATTCTCCCGTGCTGCGCTTGAGCATTTCGTGCAACTTGCAGATCCGAATGCTCTAGAGCCCGTGACAAGAATTATTGCTAACACCTTATACACAAGCCTTGTAGCACTTTGCCTTTGCGATTTGACACCTTGATCCATGGAGGAATTTTCCTGAGTGTCCTTTTCCTGCACATGTCTCCTTGCTATAAGCATTAGTGTGTTCCTTGCACTTGGAACTAGTATGCTTGTGACACTCGTTCCTCCTTTGTAACGTAGCATTCTTTTATTCTTTTTCAAGCTCTTCAAAATATTGAAAAGGACAAAAAAATCAAATATACCCCAAATAGAGGATGGGAAAATTATTTTCTTTTTATGGCAGCACAATGAGTCCCCCTTGGACAAAGCACATCCTTCTGTTTGTTCGTCAAGCATTGGGATTTAATATGACCTTCGGAAGATGTTCTCGTAACATAGAGTTGTGTCCTCCTCCGTTTGGTTATTCTTCCAAACACATGGAGAGTTTGCGTTGCCTCCTGCATTGTGAACTTATGTCAATGTCATGCTACTTGAGTCTAATCATCAGTCGTGTTATTGTTCAAGGGAATTTTTACCCAATTTGAGTCGGCCTTTCTGCATTTTTTCTCTTGACCTCATGCCCGACCATCCCCAAAGTCCAATCAAGTCCTTGTTCGAAATTAATGAAGTTCTCTTCCTGATCACCGAGATCCTCTTGTCTATTCACGATGAGTCATCGAAGAACTCTGGGTAGCGAAGTTGTACACTCACATTACACTCCTACCTGAGTTTTGAAGATCTTGAAGTTGTTGCTTGAGCTCTGAAGACCTCATCTCTAGCCATCAGGCATCGTTGGCTTCTTGAAGATGGATACTATACATGTATATCTTTGATTTTGAGATGTAGATCCACTGTGTATTGCTCACAGCTACACTTTATATAGTTATATGACATGGATCTGCAGTGTATTTGATTGGCAACCATGATTTATTTTATCGCGAGCATGGGTATGCCTATCTTGGTGAGACAATTGTTATTTTGCAGATGGCACCTCCCGAACTCTAGTCCCGGGCCTACTCGCTTTGTATGTTGGTCAAGATTTGTAATGTATTTTGGCCATCAGATGCTCTTCTAACCTCACACATTAGGGGGCATTTGTTATAACCCTAAATTGCACCATACATGCATACCTGACATCAGGCCATCTTACTTGCTATTTTTGCCAAGCCATCACTGAGCAACTCTTTTTAAAAACACTATTTTTGAAGATGTACGCGCCTTGCACCATTACTGCCTGTGTATGTACGCTAGTTGCACCATTATTGCCCATGTATGTATGCTAGTTGCACCATTACAACCCGTGTATGCCCACAAAAGTTGCAAAAAATAAAAAGTTGCAAGGAATTCGTTGAGATTACATGCTATTGGGTAGTTTCCCAACTGTCCCACCACCTATAGCCCGTCACCCAACCGAATAACCATCCTTTTGTCATATAAAAGGAGGTGTTGGGGTCTCATTCCAAAGAGAAGCATAAGAACAATGAAACTCTGCCCGTTTCACATCCCCTCCTTGCCCCAAGAATTTGTAGCCACCTTGTGAGTTTTGAGCCAGAATTCTCTATTCTAGTCCTTTTTCCTCAATCATAAGCCCATGCCATTTCCTTAGAATAAGTGTGAGAGGAGAAAGACACATGGAAGCACAGTTGGAGCTTGGTGAAGAGGAGCCCGGACCAAGTTCGAGGAGTAGTCGTTGATCTCATTGTAAGTAAACTTTGTGATTCTAATAAAAGGAGTACTTTTTCTGTCCTTCCATATGATGTGTTCAATCTTTATGTTTGATTCATGTTTTATTATGACATCTAACCCACTAATTCATATATGAGATGCATGTTCGTAGTTTCTTGTTTGTCTTTTTGTGAATGCAGGTCAGCCTTGGAAGGAGACTTGTAGTCGAGGAGCAATCGAACGTGAAAGGATCGACACCAGACACATAGTTTAAGGTAGAGTTACCGGATCCATTTACTTTGTGTTTCATGCATGAATGTGGGGTATAGTCGAGGTAGTTATAGAAAGTAGAAAACTTTTAGACGATTAGATCTACCTACATGTTGAACCCTAGTGTAGTCCATAGGGAGGTTTTCCCGCTATAGCACCCCATTTGGACTCATACAAGGGATAGAGAATGGTTGATATTTGTGATAGATTTAACTAATTTCTTTGGGATATTAGAGAATAGCTTAGACATGTACCTAAATAATAGGATGGTATATTTGAAAAAAAAAATTATTTCATGTACAATAACTCACTACACCATGGAAAAGTCGACACAAGGCTTATATAAGCCACAAATATTAGCTCAAATGCAGATCCAAAGTGACATCTTGAAATCATATTACTATTCACGATCTTCATCATCTATGCCATTAGTGCCTAAAGTTGTGGGATATTAGTATTCATGGACATTCATTTAGCTCTAGGTGTGTATAGAACAACCAACCATCTTTTCTCCTCTAGAACATCTAGGTGAAAGAGTAGTTCACTATAGTGACTTGGCCACATGCAACTCATTTTCACTCGATAAAAATTTAGTTGAGTGAATTGAAAGGAGATTTGTATCTTTAACTATCCTTGTATGGGATCTATTAAAGGTCTCAAACCACTTGCAATCTAATAGTATTGGATTAAATGATTTGTTAATAGATTCCATCTCAATAATTTCTTGTATTCTTATTTGAAAGATGTAACTAATTTGTTGAAATGCCACCACAACTTCATAATTGTGTGTCTTTCACTTCTCATATGTCTTATCCACCCAAAAGTTATGGCCATATGTGTAATTGAGGGGTACAAACAAATTTATTACATAATTAAAAATGATTTCAAACATATGGAATGCAAGCGATGACATGATTATGGCTAAAAAAATGATATATTTGTGTGCACTAACATATTTGAACATGAATATATATATATATTATTCATTATATTTACATGAAGTTACATGTAATTATAATTGTTTATGTACTTTATCAAGAAGAAACAACAAATATACCTTCATGTAGTAAATCCTCATGTAATGTTGAATGCCTATGTGTGCAGTATTGCATTTCTCTAATGTGCATTCTTTTACCCACTTATTAGTGTAATTATTTGGTCATTGTTTATGTAGTTCATCTGGTAGTACTTTTCCTCGATTGTTTTTTAAAATCTCTTGATCTCTTCCTCTCTTTATTTTCTTTGTTTCTCATAGAGCTCCAAACTTACTTTCCTAATAAATGTGGAAGTGGACAAGTGGGAAAGGCACATGCATAACCAACTCTCAAAAGTTGTGCAAGATTAACCTCCTTCACAACATATGTGCCAAGTCAATAAGGTGGTCAATAAAGGTGGCACATGTGAGTATGAACATGCTAAATAAATCCCAATGAATTGACATGAGGGAAACCACTTTCTCAATATTATTTTCTTAATGTGAATTTCCTGTGTGCCAAAGGGGAGCACTACGCTCAAGTTGTGTTCCTCATGCACAAGTTGTGCTCTATGTTAATGGTTCTAGAGTATCAATAAGTTGCACAAGTTGCTTACAAAATATTATCAATAATGATAAAATAGATTATCACGTGACTAAATAAATAAGAGAAGGACAAATTTAGAAATTTAGGATTATATTGGTGTCTCTATTTGTGCTTAAATTTGATCTTTCAAAACAAATAAACCCGTGAGAAATTTAGATTGTATTGGGATGCCAAATATGATTTGATTATGATGGGATGCCAACTGTTCTTATATAGGATTTGATTCTCTTTTTCGATGGATTCTACTATATTAACGTTATCGATGCCACTCTTATGTGTTTTCAGGTTCACGTGTATAAATACTATGTAAAGGTGCTCGAGGGTGATCTACTTTTCATGTCTTCGACTGAATGAATCGACAGCTTTAAAAAAAACCATTTTCAGAGGTGAATATAAAACCTGATTATCCACGATATCTTCATCACTCAACCACTATGCTAATATCAATCTAAAAACCACAATCCCAATATCCATTGAAAAAAACAATAACTTCCTTTTTTATTTTGCAAGAACAAAATAACTTAAAAATGAACACTAAATCACAAAATAACAAACCATTACCCATCACTCCCTTTCACTTAAAAAACATCACACAAATAAACTTGACTCCAAAGAGTATGTTAAAAATTCTAAAGTACATGTGGTGTAAAAATACATAATTAACAACCTTGGTACCCTTTGAGACAACATTCTTGGCAAGTTCCCCACGAAGAGCAAGCTTTACGATGGTTTGAATCTCTCGGGAAGTAATGGTATGATTTTTATTCTACTCGGTAAGTCTCAATGCCTCACTCACCAATTTCTCAAAGATATCATTGATGAAAGAATTCATGATTCCCATGAACTTGCTGGAAATATAGATGTTTGGGTCAACTTGCTTGAGAACCTTGAAAATACATATTTTATACATCTCAATGCTCTGTGTGTACTTCTTCTTTCCCTTCTTGTCTCTACCTTCCTTGGGAAACGCCTTCTAAGCATGAGGAACAAACTTCTCCTCTACAACAGGAAATTTCTCCTCGAGGGTTATTAACATCAATGTAAATTAGATCAATCTACCCATTCCATAGCACATCAACATGATGTTTAAGGTACGCATCAAAGATTTAAGGTGTCACATGGATCAATGTCGTGCGGTCACCAGACCCTATCACAAAGAAAATTATGAGAAGAGATGGGGGTATCCATGTCACATGATCACATCTATGCATTTTCACAATTATGAACTTTGGAGCAGTGTATTCCTTGATTGTGGTGGGATTAAGTATTGGAAATGCAAAGGAATAAGCTATGGTTAACAAGCTCCCTAGAAAGATATGTATTTCTATTCGGGTTATCCATTCTTGGTTTATTGCTTCAGAATTATGGTGATCCCCCTCCTCTGGTAACGGGGGAAGGGGAGCTCTCAATTGCTGAGTTTAGATGTTTGTTGGGAAGTTCTGTTGGTATAATTCCTGTTCAATTTTCGTCTTTTCATGCTCTTTCACATCAAAGTTGTGTATTTGTGAATAGTTCTTAGTTCTGGGAAGTCACATGATTGTATTTGGTTTCCTCGTATTCATGGGGTGTTTGTTCATTGTGCTTCATGGTATATTTTCATACTTTTATTTCGAGAGGAGGTTTTTTCTATGGGTCTTTAGTAAATGCTTCCAAATACCTTTGGTTTGGCGATTCTGAATCTCATTTTCTCTCTTTATCATTTCACTCTCTATTGGGCTTGGACGTGGCATGTTTTGTCACAGTGTTTTTGTAGGTGAACAAGTACTCTCTTTGTTACTCTCAAACAATGGATTATTGAGAACTGAAGGAGATTATGAGGGTTTTAAGGAATCAAGAAAACATTCAGGCTAACAGGACATCAATTTTCACATTACAAAGATTTGTGAGAATGAGCACAAGTAGTCACTCAGATTGTAACAATTATGGGCACACTTGTAAAACAGAAGTGTGAGATGACATTCTTAGAAGCGAAATGTAATATGCTCTGGATGATGGTGATTAACATGAGAAATGAAGATCATTTAGGGGCATCAAACAAGGTCCAATCTATGAACTCAAATTATGGCAAGTTGAATGAGGAAGAAACAATGCACCAACATGATAATTTAATGGAAATTGAGCAACTGAATCGAATCTGGAAATGCACCACTAGAAGAAGGGGCGAGTAGACATGTGTAGACTACCCCTTATTTTGTATTGTTATTATGTTTATGTGTTGTGACTTATGGGTATTTTTTGTTCATGCATTAATTCAAACAATTTCATGATAATCTTAAATAATGGGCACACAATTGAGATTTCTATTACATTGACATCAAACAACCATTATAATCATTACAGGTAGTTGTAAATTATACCAATTTGTCACAAACAATGAATACAAATCTGTCCAAGAAATATTCTGACCTGAGATAAGCTAAATCTCATACTGTAGAATGTATTTATATAGCCTCTTATCATTGTTCCAAATATTGTCGAGTGGTGCAAAGCTTACATGCTGTAACAAAATATTCAGTTACAGAGCCGTGCTTGGCCTTTAGAATACACAACAGAGTTAATAAAGAAAATGACAAATAATAGGAAATCAACTAGAAACCAAAAACACCAAAAATCCACGAATTCCAACACCATTCGTTTTTTATTTAATGCAGATAACAAGTTTTCTACATTACATCATGCCTGGGGTAAAAGACAACCATGAATGGTTATTTGCGTGGCTGAAAACCACTACAAAATTGTTCAAAGGATAATGGTTTGTGTGTAGGGGATGAGACTTTGTTTCTCCCTTCCTACATGCTCGCCCAACCTGTAATATTTCTCACCCGTCCACCTTCCACGATTTTTCTTCTTTCGTGGTTCACCAAACCACTTCAAAATCACGCTCGATTTCTTTTTAAAACTCCTCCTCAGTTTTGAAACGATTGGTCTTCACTCCAAGAATGAGTCGTTACCCCAAAACCGCCCCTAGGCTTCGAACTGCTCGCCTTCCTCTTGATGCTAACGATCTTCTTTTTGGGCGTTGGATCCTTGATCTACTCATGTCTGAGACTCAACATGTGTTAATGCTAGCATGGAAAGTCAACAAGCGTTGTAACAATGTTTTTGTAGGAGGAAATTCCATTTTCAACAAAATCCATATTCTACAGGAGTTTTAGCACGTGTTTTAACATGAGTTTCAGCATGTGTTTAGCATGAGTTTCAACACGATTTTCAGCATACACAAGAGTAGCTGCATGAGTAACAATAGTTTGAATTCATAGAAAACTGACTAAATAAAATGGACCACTAACACAATCCTTATTCGACTTAATGCTTGTAGTAGATAATGTTGCCATTTATTTAAGGCTTGCACAATAACATAAAATTCATGATCATAAACGAAGTACTTCTTTATGGACTCGTTCAACTTCTCGCTAAAAAATGCAATGGGCTTGCCTTCTTGACATAGAACCACTCCAATTGTTGTTCCACTAGTGTCACAATCAACCTGAAACACTTTATTAAAATTCGGTAATGCTAGTACTAGTTGTGCTGTTACCATCCTGCTACAGTCCACTGGAACACTCCTTTCTTCATACATTCTGTAAGAGGTGCACATATTTGGCTAAATCTCCTAATGAGTTTATAGTAGAATCTTGCCAATCCATGGAAGCTCCTCACATCAAATGTGCATCTTGGTGTTGGTTGTTCGATAACAACCTTCACTTTCTCAGGGTCCATTTTAAGTCCTTCTTTTGAAACCACGAAACCCATGTACACCAATTCTCACTGCATGAATGTACACTTCTTCAGTTCTATCAATAGTTTATTTTCCTTCAATCATTGTATTATTGTCCTCACATTCTCAACATGCTATGTTCTACTCTTTCTAAAAATCAATATATCATCCAAAAATACGACCACAAACTTACCCAAAAATGGCTTCAAGACTTGATTCATCAATCTCATGAATGTGCTGGGTGCATTGGTTAGTTCGATCGACATCACTAACTATTCAAACAATCCATCTTTCGTCTTGAATGTAGTCTTCCATTCGTCACCTTCTCTGATTCAAATTTGGTGATAACCACTCTTCAAATCAATTTTTGTAAAGTATTCCGAACCACTTAGGAAATCCATAATGTCATCCATTTTGGGCAATTAAAATTGATACTTGATAGTGATCTTGTGTATAACATGTGAATCAATACACATTGACCATTCCCCTATCTTCTTGGGTGTCAATACTACTGGTACCGTGCAAGAACTTATAATTTCTCTAATCAATCCTCTATCAAGCAACTCCTGCACTTGTCTATTCACCTTTTCACTCTCTGTGAGAGTCATTTTGTAAGGCGCTTTATTAGGTAAACTTGATCTAGGCATTAAATAAATTTGATGAGATATACTTCTCACTAGAGGCAATCCCTTTGGTAGATAATCAACAATTAGATCATTAAATTCATCTGGCAATGACTTCATTTCTGTAGGTACAACATTTGGCTCCTCTACACTTTTCACTTCTTTCAGAATCATTGTTAAACAAAATGCTGATTTTATTTCTTCCTGTAAAAATTCTTTAGCAGAACATATCATGATTCTACTGTTACTTGTGTTTATATCAACACAATTTCTTGTTGCTGCTACTATATCCTCCAACATTGGTGTTAATTTATATTGTTTTCCATCTTTCTTGAACTCATCCGTGTTTTCCCTACCAGAAATTGTCGATCAAATAACCATGGCCTTCCCAACAATATGTGTCATGCATCCATCTCAATTACGTCACATAACACTTGATCCTGAAAACTCCCTATCTGGAAACTCAATAAACATTTCTCAGTTACAGTCACGTGCTGTCGCTTTTTCAACCACGAAACATGATAAGAGGTCACATAGTTCAACCTCATAGTTCAATTTGTCTATGACTTTAGTAGATACCAAATTTTTTGTACTTCCTCCATCTATAACTAGGTCACAACATTTTACTTGAACCTTACATTTTGTTTTAAAAAATTTCTTTCATTGTTCTAGTTCCTTTGCCTCATTTTGTTCAGATTTAAGCAACACCCTCCAGAACAACAAATTCTCACCTTGTTCTTGCTGAAGAACAATCACATTTTCTCCCACTACAGAAGCTTCGTCGGCTTGTGTGACTTGTGTTCATTCCTCACCTCTTCTCCCCGAAGTTTGCCTTTTTGGAGGTATATGTGTTGGTATATATACTTAGAATATATATATATATATGTGTGTGTGTGTGTGTGTGTGTGTGTGTGTGTGTGTGTGTGTGTGTGTGTGTGTAT
>JZKD02S1673698.1:389882-400509 GCA_000966675.3 Picea glauca | reverse complement strand
TATATATATATATATATATATATATATTTGTAAGTTAGTAATATTATATATAAAGGGCCTTCCAAGACGAAAAAGAGATACAAAATACAGAGAATAATCATGTTGTAGTTAATGGACTGCCCCAACAAAGGGGAAACCAGTCCAGCCAGCATGGAATTCAAACATAAGTAGTGTAATAGTCTAAGGAAACAGTCTGAACCTAACTGGACAACAACTGAAAAGTAGAGAAACTAAAGAAACTTGATGTGCCCTTATGACCTTAGACATTTGGCAAATCCCCTGGCCAGGTGACGTGGACAGCCTCGGACCATGACTCCTCCTCGACGTATGTCACTTCATCGGCTCACTGCTTTCCAACGTCCATGCTTCCCTCGGTCCTGTCGACAACTAGAGAGGTATCCTGCAACATGCATCGAGCTGTGTCCACCTCCACGGCCATGTCCTCGTGCTTGGCTTGCTTCTTCTCATTTCCTGCTGAACATTGCACCTGGGCATTTCTTCCATTGTTCGCGACACCGGGTTTCTCTGCTGAAGCCACACCTGCAAGATCCGAGGGGAAAGCCTCTTGAAGGGAGGAAAGGAGCTGGATAAGGATTGCTACCTTTCCATCTGTGGCTTGTAGACGGAATTGAAGGTCCTCCACCCCCTGATGGAGTTCGAAGACCAAACCAAAGAGAATTGCAAGGCTTTCTCGCAGCTGTGTGTCAAGGAAAGAGTTCGGGGACTGGTTCTCGGTGTTCCGAGGCACGCAAGGAGGTGGCTCTCCCACAGTCTTCCCAGGGGAGTTAGGAAAAGGTGCAAGAGGAGGCTCAACCGTTGGGGGTCAGGAAGGTGGCGTGAGGAGGAACACAACAGCTTGGGGACGATAGCTAGGCTATCAAACTGCACAACGGACAGAGCAGGTGGGGGAGGAAGAATGGGCTTAGAATGAAGGGATGGAGAGGAACAGGAGGGAGGCAAATCGGGGGGTGAAACAGAGGGCCGACGAGGTTTCAATGGAGAACCTCTGTGCGGTCGCCCTTGAGGGCATGGCATGAGGCTCGTCTTGTAACGAATAGAGGACGCCAGGTGCAACAACCAATGGTAGAATGCCTGGAGCTGAACCAGGGCTGCGAATAGCATGAAATTCTGGGTTAGCTCAGGCGAAGGTCGTAGAGGGGGATGCCAGTCGGAGCGCGTGTAGAGACAGAAGGCATACATGGATAACCCGGCCATGAAATTAATCTTGAGAGGAGAGGGGAGCTGCTTAATTATCATCCACGCCATGGTAATGGCAATTTAATGCTAGTTCAGGGTGGCGGGCGATGGCACGAGCCCATCACATAGCTCCGTACCTTGCTGGTCGTTCCTCTCCTCCGCCTCGCGCCAGGTGTAACCCACTAGCACCCCATCCGGGGGTACCTAGTATATATATTGGTATATATACTATATTAAGTATATATAGTACTAGGTATATTTACTTAGTATATATATCGACATATATACCTAGTATATATACTCATATATACTAAGTATATATACTGGTATATATAATGGGTATATATGTTGGTATATATACACATAAACATATATACATCGGTATATATACCTAATGATAAGGAGAGATGCTCTAATAGTAAACCTTGGAATTAATAATCTTCAAGCCTTGAATGAAAAACATAGAACTTAGCTAAAAAATGAAAAATTGGGTAATAGATCAAGGCAAACAAGGATAGAGGAATTAGAACAATGGATAATAGAACCGGGAGCCAATCCAAGAGATGAAGCATCTATAAAAGCATTAATAAATACAAAATACAAGGAAATTCAAGCATTTAAAAAAAAGCTCAATATCCTAGGAATTGAACATGTACAGACTCTTGAACTACAGGCTATTCAGGTAGAAAAATAAGAACTTTTGAGAAAAATGGTACATATGGGAGAACATATTGAGTTATATGAAATTCAAATCAAAATCTTAAAAGAAGGATCATCTTCTTCAGAAGCAACAAAATCAGCAGATCCAACAACTGGATTGTCAAAAGCATTAGCAGATCTAAATCTAAAGGGTGTGGAAATAGAAAAACCGAAGAAAACAATCTCATATCAAAAAGAAGAAATCAAGGATAACGATAAAATTGTTACAAAATATCAAAAGTTGAAAACCAAAATGAAGAAGGAAATAGATCAATTGAGTGATAAGTTGTCTAGTAAGCCATATTTGATAGGGGCTAGACATGTCATCTGGGATGAAATCATAAATGAAGTCACCAAGATCTAGGATTTCTTCAAAATCACTGATGATGAAATTCAATTAACATATGAGATCGATGAGGTTTTGAAGAGATCATTTGCTTAATTGGGAACAAGACCTCAGGTTGCTACCCAAATCATTAGGTTCCTAAATTCAAATTTCAGTGTAGTACTCCAAAGCAAAGGCATTCAAGATAGGAATAAAATGGTCATGGAAGTTGAAATAATTTTTACTAAAAGAATTTGTTACAGACAACTAAAGATAAATGCATTAGTATGAAGAGGGATGTTGATTTCTTCACCAAAAGATTTGAGAAATTGATAAAGATGGGACTACCTTAAGCTTTGAATGACAAAGGGAAATTATTGCCATTTGAAGAATACAAAAAAATTTGTTCATAGCAAGAGAAAATGATTCAAAATTCCAAGGGATGTCTGATAAATTAAGAGGCCAAGTCATTGTAGATTTACTTATGGATGATTTTCATTTACTCTGGTTAATCAAAGAATTGTTTCGAAATCCATCTACATATGAAAAATACACAGATCTTAATATTTCATATAGACGAATGAAATCTTATGGATATCCTTCAAGTGACACTTGGAAACTTTTTCTCCATCCGATAGTTGGATGAGTCATAAAAGCAGTTCGAGATAGTCAACCAATCTTCCAATTGTTTCCTATTTTTGTGGATCATAAATCTTTTTGTAATATAAATATTGAAAAGTAGGATTAGATAACCATTTTTTGGCTATGAACTAAATGTATAAATCTATGTGAAATATTTGATGTAAAGGGTTCTTTTTTTGGAGGCCTGAAGGACTATCTTTTGAATAAAATTTTGCAAGTTTTGAAGATTCAAACTTCGATGTTTAAGTCTGTGTAATTCTCCTTTTTATGTTATTTCCATATTCTTAAATTTCTTCCTAAATGTGTCTATTGCCATGAATGTGATGATTTAGTACGAATATTACCATCATTTACTACAAAGGTATCTTTAAAGGTCACAGATTTCTTCAATGCACTGTAAGTATTAAGAAGACCCGTGCTTGCATATTGTTATTCCATTTTTGAACATAAAAAAAATTTCTTTTCTATTCAAAACTTACTCTGGTTTAGATACAAATTTAATGATAATTTATTCTATCTGAAAGTTAAATAGTATTTATCATAGATACACTATTTCACTATTCAGTTTTATTTCTTCTTATTTCTTTTGTCGTCATATTTACAAATTTAAAGGTGAATGAAACAAATAAACTTTGCCTTCTAATCTTTATCTATTATATATTCTAACACTGGTAAAACAAGCCCAAACAAAGCAACAAAACTCTCTAGTCTAAGACAGATCAACCAAAACAAAGTTAATCAATTTCATGGATGCCTTGGCATAGTTACCTAGCCAGAAACATCTCAAGGATTACAACATCTCCATCCCCTGCTCTCCATCTTATGAAATCATGACTAGAAGCTACAGAAAAGTTGTGGACACCTATGACAGTCCCACACTGTCGGGGAAATAGACGTTGAGGTCGAGGAAAACACTGATTGCGTCGAGTGATGGTATAACAGACTCGTGGGAACACGTGGCAAGCACATGTAGGTGGGATTGAGATGACGTGTTGACAATTGCTCACATTAAATTGATTTGAATGACCATGAGATGTGTGATGAGCTACCATGAGGGGGGAACCCCCTTTTTTTAAAATAAAATTGTATTTTTATAACTATTGGAATCAGATGGACCTAACCCTTCCAAGAGAGACAAGAGCTAAGGTCTTCCCCTTGCCAAAAATGTTGACCGAATTTGTGAGCTCATGGGATTAATTCTAGAGTTTGAATTTCATTTACTGAAATAACTCCTTCTTGGTGTATGGTAGCATAATTGGCTCGTCTATCAGTCTCCTAGTTATTGGCTCTTAGCACATGGAAAAAATTGATTGTGAAAAAAAGCCGAGATTCCTTGTAAATTCTGCTAAGAATGGCTTGAAGATGGATGTTCTTTGGAGGAGAAGAGAATCTTGCATGTTTGATTATCAATTTAGAGAATCTTAGCCTTTTCCAACTTCAATCCCCATTACAAAGTGTATGCTTCTGCTTGGTTATTCAAAGACCGACCAATGCTCCATGCATTGGTAAAATCTGGATTTCCTCTTGGGTCATGAGGCACCCCTCCCACACCTGTCACCCTGGGTTTAACATGCATATTGATGTGTTGATGCTTTGGATATTAATGACAATATTGAATGAAACATTTGTATTTTTAATGATGGTTATAAAGCAATGATGACCTTTGATGATGATTCACTGTGACCTATCATTTTCATGAGATGATTGATGATGTATACATGCGTTGGTTGTCATTCCATTTAATGTGGTTAATATTATGATTATGATATATGCATGCTTTATTATGATATAATCCTACACATGATACCTTTCCTTTGATATGATTTAGGATATATGCACATGTTGGATGACTTGATATGAAGTGTACATGCATTGGGTACCTCCTCCATTTAATGTGGTCCATAATATGATTTATGATTATGCTTGGCTAATGAGATACTTCATGTGATGAATTATGATGATGATGTTGTATGTATACATTGGTATCTTGGATGGACTAACCTATTGCAGGTTGAGATCTTGGTGGACATTGGGGAAATGCACTCAAGAGAAGGGCTCTTGTCTTAATGAATGTGACTATTTTATCCTAATGCCTAGGAAGCTTGGGAAATGGGAAAAAACATGTGAAAATGACCTCCAAGGTTAACTTGGGTAAATGGGTAGTAGTGGAAAGGGTTGCATTTCACTTTTACCTTGCTTTGGACACTTGAAAATTCACCCCCAAGACCAAATTCGCTCTTGAATGAGTAAATATAAAGCCAAGAGATAACCTTGGGAAGATGTTACATTTTGATGAATTATAAAAAGAGTGGCCTACCCATTGTTGAGGGGTTGGCTCACGAGGAAATTCTATGTGGAGCTAAGTAGGATTGATGCACTTGCGTATCAGGATGTTGGGTTGGACATAATCTGTGTTCATGCCAACCATATTTGTGTGGATTAAGGGATTGGGAGTGTGCCCATAACATGTAGAGGTACTAAAGCTTAGTATGCTTGGCCCCTTGTACTTTTTTTTGGGCCCAAATTACAAGATGCCACTGCTATGTGATTGTGATCATGAGATGAAGGTGGTATTAATACCCTTGCATAGTAGGACATTATTGTTGTGTGGTTGTGATCACTAGCTGAAGGTGGTAGTAAGATCCTTGTAGAGTAAGACGCCAATGCTATGTGGTTTTGATCACCAATTAAAGGTGATAGGAAAATCCTTGCAGAGCAAGACACCACTGTTGTGTGGTTGCAATCACCAGTTGAACGTGGTACTAATATCCTTGTTTAAAGGGGGGCACCATTGTTGTGTGGTTGCGATCACTAGATGAAGGTGGTAGTAAGGCCCCTACACACCGTAATTCTACGAGATTTGGAGGTGTTGCAAGTCCAAGAGCCTCTCCACCACACCTTGGATAAACTATTGTAAACTTGGTTTATTTATTCTAGATCACCCTTGGGTTGGATTCATCAAAGTTGTTGTGAATTGTGATCTTATTACCTCATTGAGCTTGAGCCCTGCATTGGTTAGGTGGAAAATTGACCCTTAGACATTTTCAAGATAGAAGTTTAGGTATTTTACATTGAGTATTTAATTGTGCATTGTTGGTTATTTGATTAAGATGATGTTGTGGTATGGTCTTTATGGGTCCATGACATGACCTTTTATTGGTGTACTTGGTGGATTATATATATGGCTTTAATGATTCTAGATCTGGCCTACTTATTGTATATGGTTTTTTCCTCCGTTCCTCTTAATGTGTTTATGGTTGATTACTTAATATTGAGATTGGTAGTATTAAGAAAAAACATTGTTACAGGTAACACCCTGACGGGTTATTACAATAACTACTTTCTAATCATGTAATCTATAAGTTTCTATTGGTCTTCTCAAATTTATAAACCTTATAGGTACATAGTTTCAGGTTAATTTGTACATGTTTACTATTTTCTATACCAACAAATAATAGACTTCAAGATGCAATGATTCTTACGCTTAGAATCTTAATAGTTGTGGGTTCAAATCTATCAACTGACAAGTCCAAAAACTCTAAATTTCAATGCTTAAAACTGCTTCTCAAAAAACTAAGAGGTCCATGGTTTTGAACCTAGTGCTCTAATATCACTTGTGACAGCTCAGGGCAACAAAATGAAACCACAACTAAATATCCATAAAACACATATAAACTAAAAATTACTAGATATATTCTATAACAATGGAAGCAAATAAACCATACAACTAACTTGTATCTAATCACCATTAGTAGTTTGTTTCTTGGTGCAAACAAGCCTTCTACAACTCGACAACTTGTTGGAGAATATGCACTTGCGAGTGCTTTACCTCCCAAGCAATGTATGACTAGTGATGCAAGCAATACCCCTCACGTTGGGATCTTAAGATCAAAGCCAAATCTACTAGGTTCCTCATGAAACTAAATAAGCCCATACTAATGTCAATCAAAACATGATAAAGTCACAAACTTTCGAATGATGGATGTGTTGATTTTGAAATAAACAAGGTTAAGCATGAATTTCATTCCATTTTAGCATTTAACTTAACCATAACCAATAATGTTGCAACAACCAAGATCACAATAAGAAACACCATGCACAAGAACACAAGAAGTATCCTGGGAAACCCTTCTCAACAAGGGAAGAAAACCTAGCCAAATCCTTTTCTATATTATTCAAGAGAAAGACCTTCACCACCAAGAAAACCTAGCACACAAGAGGGTGCTCACAAACCCTAGAAGACTAGTGCCCAAGAGAGGTGCACACTTTTCCCAAGTAGAAGTACTCGTTGAAATTTCCAAACTCACACAAAAGATATGATTCCTCAATGGGGAATTTACCTTTACTTATATTAGACTTGACTTGTCAACAAAAGTGTCTATTGGCACAACAGGGCCGACCTTTGTATCTCGTAATATAATTAATATTAACTAGATTAATTATCTTTTACATTAATTATCAATTACATTAAGGTGGGGCCGACCTGTACCCTTTACATTACAATTAGGGTTATATGCAGGTCTAACTCTTTGAACAATATAGCAATGGATCGTATACACCCACTAGTGCTCATCCAATAGGGCCACTTCCATAGGGATGTCCATATCTCTCGCTCACTGCATTTCATAGAAGAACCACTTCTTCACTAGTGCTCAACCACTAGGATCACGTTCACCTGTGCTCGTCCACAGGCACGTCCACTCAACAGATCTCCTTTCCCACTGCAATACACAGGAGAGTCATCTAGATTTTATCATCAACTCTCTGCTCAGAGGAGGCTAATACATCATCTTCATTTCTGTCTCATGACGATGCACCCAAAACTTTGGGATTTCACACATTCACCTTGTGCTCGGCCATAGGCACATCCAACTCTGCAGATCTCCTTTCTCACTACATTACACAAGAGAAACATATGGATTTATTCTCAACTCTCTGTAAGGAGGAGGCCATCTCTACATTCCATCTCTGTCTCAGATAGGAACCACACACCCCTCTTAGGGGATCTCTCTCAGGTTTGTGTCCTGGAGAATGTCTCACGCAACTGTAATCATCAACACTCCCTCTCAGTTAGGGAGGAATTATTCATCATGCCAAGTCTCACACAGATGTACTTTGAACTTTGTCTTGGTTGTAGTCATCAACACTCTCTCTCAACCAGTGAGGTATTCGTCACCAAGCTAATTTGGTGAAGATGTTTGCAATCTGCTCATGTGTAGGAAGGTATTGCATGTGTACTATTTTCCTTTGCATCATGTCTCTGATATAATGATATTTTATCTCAACATGTTTCTGAAACACTGGGTTCTCAGAGAGATTTACACATAGCTTTGGTTATCATCATAGAATCCATCTCATGATCAAGTAAATCTGTTAGAAGCTTGTGAAGCCACATTGATCCGCACACTCGATGCTATATAGTCTGCTTCTGTGGTACTCAAACTTCATGGTAAGACAACAAATGGATGTGCTCTTCTGGTCCACTGTACTCTCTACTCAATCTATATAGGCATATCCTTGGAAACTCAAATTCACACTTGGAGGCATATCTCAGGCCATATCAAGTTGTGCCTTGTGTATTTCTCAATACATGCTTTACTGTTCTCCAGTGAGTCTGTATCGACTATCTCATGGATTGGCCAAGCATATTCACTACATAGCATGAATCAAGTCTGGTGTTAACCAGATACATCAATGATCCAATCAGCTGTGGATCAATCTCGTCCTTATCATCATCATTCATTTTCTTCAAATCTATCACGGTGTTTTTGCATTCTTCGATACTGAACTTCTTTAGTATTCCCATTGTATATTTTCCTCGACTCATGAAAATCTCATTGTTTCTCTGTCATACTTCCAGGAAGTAGAGCATCATACTCATATCCTTCATCTCGAAATCAGAAGTAAAGGCTTTCTTGTATTCAACAATAAGGCTTTCTAAATAAGTCATCAAAATCAGGCTCTCGACACCAACACTGTAATAATATAGGTTTGGATCAACAACACTCTTGATGAAACCCAAACTCATCAAGAATCCATTCATATGATATAGTTTCCAACTCATGGATGGTAGTACGGATGGAAGTGTATCAGGCTTACTAGATCAAGTGTTTCATTATTGACAACTCCCTATGTTTGTGAGAATCCTTTGGCTATAGATCTGGCGTTGTATTTCTTAACACTTCCATCAGATTCATGCTTGCTCTTTATAGATCCACTTGGAAGTTACCACAAACTTCCCTTATGGTCTCTGAATAATATCTTATACATCATTCTTTAAGATACACTGGTATTCTTTTGTTATGGCATTTTGCCATACATGTTTCTCTTGTTGCTTCTTCAAGGCAAGGAAGTTCAGAATCAATGAAGTGGCTCATAACTGAAGGATAGCTTTGAAAAACTCTTTTTCTTTCTCAAGGTGTCCCTTGAGGGACTTGAATGTTTCTCTGCCTTCTAGCAGATTTTTGTTGACCTTAGTCATGCCTTTTATGCCCCTACTATAATATCTCTGGATATATCAACTGGAACAACTGGATTTGCTGGAATAATGTATGTCTCCCTCTGAACTGCTGAAGGGGGAGAAGGTATTGTCTCACTTTCAATCTCCATCTGAGATTCTCTGGATCTTTGAAAGGCTATTTATTCTTCAAGGTCAACATCTCTTCTTGTCTCAATCTCTCTCTGACCAGGAATGTCAATCTGGAATGTCTTCGAAGATTCACTGTTATCCCATAAGTGTAGCCTTTCTCTCTGAATGGTCTAGTTTGGACTTATTCTCTTTGGGTACATGAAAATACACTGGGCACCCGAATATCCTGAAGTGTTCAATCTCAGACTTCACTCTGGTGAAGGCTTCTTCGAGAGTTATGTTTTTCAAAGTCTGGTGAAGACTCTTGTTCTGAACATATACTGTGTCATGCATGCTTCTTCTGTAGAATTCCTGCAGAAACCTCGATAGATCTAGAAATCTAGTTAAATTGAACACATACAATTTGTTGATATTCAAGAGATGAGAGAAATTATTTGCTCCATAAATCAGAGAATTATATTAATAAAAAATGAATATACATGAGCAACCATCCTCAAAAAGAAGAGAGGAGGTGAATATATAGAATTTCCAACATAGAAATTCTAGTCAAAAAAAGCTAGAAAAAGCTAAAATAGGTGTCATAGGCTAAGGGAGACGACATAGTTCGACGTAGACCACTAAAGACACATGTCACACACTCATTAATGCCCACAAGATTCAAGTGATGCGCATTAGCTCACTTAAGCTCACTTAACTGACAAGAGAAGTAGTTCCAACTCACTTAACAGACCCAAAATAGTAGTTACTAATAATAGTAATGGAAAAAATCATTAATTAAGGAATAAATCTCTCACTCAAAGAGGAGGTGCACATTCCCTAATAATGGATGAGTTTCTGCATGGGGGAGTTGGAATAAATCATGAATAAATCAAGAAAATCAAGAACTGGGAGTTGAGTCTTGATCTAAAAATAACAGTTTTCCCTAAAATCTAGGGATGAAGCGCCCTTCTTCTCTATGTGGCCAAATTAGGTGAAATAAAGTGTGATGGAATGTATTAACCAAGATATAGGAGTCTAATCTAGGTATAAACTAATGTAAGTTAGGGTTATGCTCCGACACCCCCCCCTTAAAGCCTAACTGTAATGACAAAAAAATTGAGTCCCGACAACTTGGCCATTTTAGGTACTCATTACATAAAAGAACTTCTCATGAAAAGAGGAAAGAGGAAAAACCT
>JZKD02S1673698.1:369385-389846 GCA_000966675.3 Picea glauca | reverse complement strand
AAAAGAGGAAAAAAATGTTGAGTGGCCAAAAGTGACCTACTCAGATGTCTGCAACCTGCTGCTCTGTGGGGCAGTACTGCAGTGAAATGACTCTATCACGGATCACCTCGCGGATGTAATGCATGTGAATATCGATGTGCTTGGTCCTTTGCCTCTAAACTGGATCAATCGATATCTGAATGGACCCCTGATTTTCAAAAAATATGACAGTCAGAAGTGGATGTTGAATACCAAACTCGGAGAGAAGCCCCTGCAACCAAATAGCCTGTGTAGCTGCATTCACTACACCTCTATACTCTGCCTCTGCTGTAGATAAAGCAATCGTGGATTGCTTCTTGCTAGACCAATAGAATGGCCCTGAACCAAAGGTGGACTTGTGGTTTGTACCATCGCCAGCCCAATCAGAATCTGTGTACCCAATCAATGAAAGTGGGCAATCTGCAACATAAAAGATACCAAAACTAGGATACCTTTCACATATCTAAGGATTCTCTTTGCAGCTTTTTAGTGAAGTTCATGAAGCTCCTGCATATATCTGGAACAATATCCTACTACAAAAGAGATATCAGGTTGGGTGTGAGTGAGATACAACAAACTCCCAACCAACTGTCGATACAATGTACTGTCCACCAAAGGTGTAGTACCCGCATCCTCAAATCTGATCCCTGAAAGAAAGGGAGATGTTGTTGGTTTGCATTCTGTCATATGAAAGTAGACAAGTAGATATGATGCATACTTAGACTATGCCATATTGATCCCTGAAGTAGACTAAGAAACTTCAAGACCAAGAAAGTAGTGCAACAATCCCAAATCTGTCATGGAAAATCGATCATGCAATGCTGATTTTGCCGAATCAATAGCTGAAGTAAGGTTCCTTGCCATCAATAATTCATCTACATAAAGTACTATCACCAAAAGGGAATCATCATGTTGCAGCAAATAAACATCCAGATCAGATTTGCATCTAATGAATCCAATGGAAAGCAGGAAAGAATCCATCTTTGCATACCAGGCTCTGGGAGCCTGTTTTAGGCCATACAAAGATTTCTTTAATCTGCAAATGAGGGAACAATTCTAAATGTATCCCTATGGCTGCTCTATATAGATCTCCTCCTTGATATCTCCATGAAGAAATTCACTCTTCACATCCATGTGATGAACTTCCCATCTGTGAGAAGCGACAATGGCCAAAACTAGTCGAATGGAGTCCATTTTTGCAACAGGTGCAAATGTCTCTATGTAGTCTATGCCATGTACCTGTGAGTATCCTTTTGCGACAAGTCGATCTTTGTACTTTCTGATCTCACCATCTGCAGCAATCTTTGTTCGATATATCCATCAGCATCGAACAAGATTTCTTCCTTTCGGAAGTGGAATCAAGTCCCATGTGTTGTTGTCCATAAGAGCAAAGTACTCTTCATCCATGGCAGCCTCCCAAAGTGGGTTTCTAGCAGCCTCAGAGTGTGACTGTGGATCTGAACCAAGTGTCATATAGAAATGTATGGGCAGCAATGGTTCCGTGGCAGCCAGGGCTTGAGGAGCCCTAAAAGACTGTGATCTAGTCCTTCTTGTATCCACAGGATCACCGACTAGTTCACCCGCATCTTGCAAGGTTTTCTTTGCCCAAGTTGGCAACTGAGTTGGAGCAGCCATGACCTGATCCTCATCCTCTATATCAGACCCAAAAGGCTACTTTGAAGTGCTCAAAGAAGTTTCTGACTCCTCATCAGTGACAATAAGCGGTTCCTCGGTAGGGTCTTCTAAAAAATCATGCAGTGATTTTTCTTCAAACTTCACACTTCGAGCTAGAATGAACTTTTCTGTGTGAGAGTCCAAAAACTATATCCTTTGACACCTTTAGGATATCCAACAAATATGCATTCAACACTTTGAGGCTCCAAAGCTTTCCTCTTATATTTCGGAATGTGAGCCCATGCTGGTGAACCAAAAATGCGAAAGTGCGACACTTTCGGTTTCTTACCGGTCCAACATTCAAAAGGAGTGGTGCCTTTGAGTGATTTGTGAGGAAATTAGTTCTGAATGTATGCTGCACAATTAATAGCTTCAGCCCATATCTTGGGAGCTAATTATTTCGACTGTAGCATACAATTGGCCATCTCTTTTAAGGATCGATTTTTCCTCTCCGCAACACCGTTCTGTTGTGGTGTATATGGCACTGTGTGTTGTAGTTGTATACCTGCATCAATACAAAGTTGCTACACATCTTTGTTGACATACTCCCCCCCATTATCAGTACAGAGTATCTTAATCTTACACCTAGACTCATTCTCGGCAAGTTCTTTAAATTCTATAAGGCATTCAAATACTTCCGATTTTAATTTCAAAAAAAATACCCAAGTAAAGTGAGAGAAATCATCTATGAAGGTGAGTACATATCGAGCCTTATAGATTGAAGGCTGCAGGAATGGGCCCGTGATGTCACTATGAATCAGCCCAAGAGGTGAAGAATCCCTTTGTGCCTTCCCTTTGTCAAACTTTTTCTCTGGATGCTTGCCAAGAATGCATCATTGACATACACTGCTTGTGAATTTAATAACTGGCAATCCTTCTACCATGTTTTCCTTGCTGAGTTGATGCAAGTACTTATAGTTTAGATGGCCAAATATTTCATGCCATAACCTACTGATATTATTATATTGTGACAAAAATACAGTGCTAATATATTTAGGAACAAAGTGGGAGAAGAAATACAAACGAGAACCGTGATCTGCAATTCCATGTGCAAGCCGTGAGCCTGTGGAAATGTCGGTAATCACTGCGGAGTCTGGAGTGAACTCCACCTTCCTTCCAGAGATGGAATGAGTGATATGATATATCGAGAGAAGATTTGTGGACAGTGAGGGAACATGAAGCACATTTTTGAAGCAACCCCCTTCAAGATTAACAATTCCTTCTCCGCACACCTTTGTGGGTGTGGCATCTCCCAAGTAAATTGGGGATTTGGTGCTTTCTTTGATGGAGGAAAATTCATCTTTTGATGCAGCCATATGGTTTGATGCACCTGAATCAAGGATCCAAGCCGATGGAGTGGATGTGATAGCCATTAAAGCATGACCATCATGTGCTCTCCCTCCCTTTATGTTATCATCTTTCTTCTTTGCATTTTTGGGCAATGTGAGATTGTGTTGCTGCAATTGCTTAGCCATCTCATCTATTGTCTTCCTCATGCAATTTTATTTGGGATGAAAACCTTTGAAATAGTAGTTGCAAAGTTTTCTTTCCTTCTTCTTCTTACCCTTAGGTTCAGAAGAGTTCTCTGAAGATTGTGAGGATCTCTCCTTCTTCGATTCAGAAAATTTACCCTTTCCTTTTTGCTTGTCTTTTCCACTGCTCTTTGGAGCATCTGTAGCCGCAAGTGCTTGGTTCTTGGAATGCTTGATGACACCCATTTGGACTAACTTATCTTTCTTTTGAGTCAATGCTGCAATGAAATCATTCAATGGAGGCATTTTCCATGTTTCCTGAGTCAATTTAGATGCTTGAAAAGATGATACAAATACGAAATATTCAGGGCCTAATTTTGAGAGAATTGAAAGGATGAGTTGATCTTCCTCTTTCTTGACTCCACATGCATTAAGTTCAACGAGGAGGGATTTGAACTTGGTGAAGAATTCTTCCAGGTTGTTGAAATGAATTGGACTTAGGGATATGAGTTCATTCTCCAGTTGATGCACTCTCATTGCATCCCGCTTGCCGAATAGTCCTTCCAATGTGGTCCAGACCACATCGGGAGTAGTGGCTCCACTGAAATGAAAGAGGATATTTCTGGAAATTGATAGGCATATCAGCCCAATTGATTCATCTAATTTATTGAAATACTTGATCTTCTCCGCTGCAGCAGTCGGTTCTTTCTCCGTTCCCATTGTTACCCTGTAAAGCCCTTTGCTTCAGAGGAGCAAAGAGATCTCTGTCTTCCATTCGAAGTAATTGAAAGGATTTAGAACGAGTTTTGTGGGATGAGAGAGATGATCCATTGCATCTTGCTACGCCTCCTGGTGATCTATACCTGCAAATAAAACCGTGTACAATCCACTATATTCAATCTAGCTCTAATACCATGTAGAATTCCTGCAGAAACCCCGATAGATTTAAAATTCTAGTTAAATTGAACACATACAATTTGTTGATATTCAAGAGATGAGAGAAATTTTTTTCTCCATAAATCAGAGAATTATATTAATAAAAAATGAATATACATGAGCAAATATCCTCAAAAAGAAGAGAGGAGGTGAATATATAGAATTTCCAACATAGAAATTCTAGTAAAAAAAAGCTAGAAAAAGATAAAATAGGTGTCATAGGCTAAGGGAGACCACATAGTTCGACCTAGACCACTAAAGACACATGTCACACACCCATTAATTCCCACAAGAGTCAAGTGATGCACATTGTCTCACTTAAGCTCACTTAACTGACAAGAGAAGCAGTTCCAACTCACTTAACTGACCCGAAATAGCAGTTACTAATAATAGTAATGACAAAAATCATTAATTAAGGAATAAATCTCTCACTCAAAGAGGAGGTGCACATTCCCCAATAATGGATGAGTTTTTGCATGGGGGAGTTGAAATAAATCATGAATAAATCAAGAAAATCAAGAATAATTCAAGAATCGGGAGTTGAGTCTTGATCTAAAAATAGCAGTTTTCCCTAAAATCTAGGGATGAGGCGCCCTTCTTCTCTATGTGGCCAAATTAGATGAAATAAAGTGTGATGGAATGTATTAAACAAGATCTAGGAGTCTAAGCTAGGTATAAACTAATGTAAGTTAGGGTTATGCTCCAACATCTTCCCATAGAATCATCGAAGGATTCTGATCATGTATTATTGCATTGGTTGCCTCAATGATGGTTCTATTCTTCCTCTTTCTCAAATAGTTTTGACTCCCTCTGAAGGATAGACATCTTCCTTTGTTGTTAACCTGTTTGGAACAAGAAAACAAAAGAAACCAACACAATAATATCTCCTAAAGGAGAATAATGAGTATATTTATAGAATCAAAACAGTTTAAGGATTGTTGTCACAGCTACAACAACTACTTGTAATGTAGCAAACTTTTAGAAATATAGGTTAGAGGAATGAAAATTTCAACAATCAAACCTGGAGTCTTCACTTCTAGTGTGTTGTTACTATGAATGCACTGAGATCCCTTTAGATCCACGACTTCAGTAAAAGGTTCCTTCCTCCTGCAATTACCCTCATGGTAATGATACACATAATATATATACAAGTGCATACCTGAGGGTGATGATATGATTTCTCTAATGGCACCTGGTTGATCTATGTCCTCTGGGATCTTTCATGAAGAAAGTAGTCACGGTCTCACCTTTTATCATCTTGTTACTTTGAAGTTGGCCTTTCTATGTAAGAGCTTGTGTAGATGATTGATCCGGATTATTTTCGGCACGAAATGAGAGCAGAGATATAATAAATAAATGCACAGAGATATCGCAGATATTCAATAATATAACAGAAATGTATCAGATATGAAACCATAAATACATATATACAGTAATACATTATTTCTATTAATCAAAGAAATGTACAAAGACTGTAAAAATGTAGAGTGAAAGACTCGCTAGAATGGTGGCAGCTTATCTCTGAGAAGAGATGTGACGGCTACTCGCATTCGCAATAAGATGATTACAATGAGGCTCTGAAATCCTTTTTACAACAAACGGGAATGTCAAAAACCCTAGACATCCAAAAACCTAACCCTAGGAGATGAAACGCCAAAAGTCATGTGGGCCTCGTTTGGGTAAGTTAGTACATTAACTTCCCGGGGTCGTAACTTTTGCATACGATCTCCGTTTTAGGCGTATGATAGCTCGGTGGAAAGGTATCATCGAGGATATTCATTTTGGGGGCTCAATCATGCCGCAAGCTATCATTGAGAACCTCGATCTCGAAAAACCTTCATTTGGGCCCTCAAAATGGCCTCAGAAGTTAAAAACTACTAAAAATAGTAAATTGCCAGAAAATTGTTTTGAGCCAGTCGGAAAAGGTGTGTGGCCACCGATATCCACCTGGATCAATCCTCCTTCCTTAGGAATCAATGGTCTCCATTGCATTGAGTTCCCGGGGGAGAGGGAAAAGCATTTTCTGAATCTGCATCTTGGTGAGATGCTTGCCTTGCTGGAGACGTCACATTGTTCAGTTTGTGGAAGTCTGTCATGAACTTGTTGAGGCTGAGGTTGTTAAACAAGTCGAGATACATGAGAGGATGGTGTGCAGAAGGAATCTTTGCACTTTTCTGCAGCTTTGTCGACCTGCTTCTGTTGGATAGAAGGTGCTTGGGGTGAGGTTGTAGTGGTTGCCATGTCCTTCTGTTCTCCTTTTGAATAGATTGTGAAGAAGTTGAATTTTGCAGTATGAGATACTACATTGCGGCACTTTTTAGGTGGAATAGTAGTCGGAACTACCTCTGGTATTCTATAGAGATGACCCCCCAGAGAAACAATGACACTGCGGGGTCAAGACTCATAAACAACATGGTGTTTCCACATATATGGTTGGCCAAAGAGAACATCACAGACATCCAGTGGGGCAACATCACATAATACCTCATCCTTGAAGGGTTGGATGCCATATGACAATCGACATTGTTGGTTGACATGAAGATCTCGTCCTTGGCGAAGCCACCCAATGTTGTATGGCTACGGATGTGGTGTTGTCGACAATCCCAACTGTTTGACGACCTCTGTTGAGATGAGGTTCTTCTGGCTTCTGCTATCAATGATAAAATGCAGCGGGGTCCTCTTCACCCACATTTGTGAATGAAAAATGCACTCCCCTTCTTCAGGATCTGTTGGTTCTTCTGGTTGAATTGACGCGGTCATGACAATAGCAGTGGGGTCTGCGTCAATGATCTGTCCTTTACCATTATTTTCAAAATCAAATTATGAATCAGGGTTTGTCTCCTTATCTTTGATCTCGGCCACCAATGACTGTTTTGAGCGACATTCATCGGTGTTGTGCCAGGATCTTTTGTGGAAATCTCACCATTTTTCGATGTCCTTCTTTGTCTTCCTGTGACCCTTATTTTCCTATGGCTTGGACTGGTTTTCAAGAGACTGTTTGTTAGGGTCGTCTTTATCAAACTTTGGTTGTTGCGGATTTGCAGACCCAAACTCTCGTTTGTTCTGGTGCTTAAATTTCTGTTCAATTTTAACAACATATCGATAAGCACCACCAAGTGATGAGATTTCCAGAAAATCCATTTTAGTTTGGATGTATCTGTGTAGAGCCCCACGGTATTTCAAAACCAAATGTTGTTCGGAGTCTTTGATACCCAGATTGGTGCGCAAGGTATGGAAGGTATTGGTGAACTCCAGAACTGCTTGGCCCCTCTCTTACCGTAGTGTGGTCCATCTCATGTATTGGTCCTCATAGTTTCCAATAGGGTAATACTATTCCTTTACCACATCCACAAAAAAATCCCAAGTGGGCTTGGCCCCATATATTCTAGAATCCTCTGTGGAACTCTTCTCCCTGTAAGTTTCCCACCAATGTTTGACATGGGGTAGAGCCTTAAGGAGAGCGAATATGATCTTTTCTTTGTCGGAAAAATTGTGAACAGAGAAATAACCTTCTAACAGATTTAACCATTTATCTAGGGCATCCGCATCTATCTGACCTTCAAATATAGGAATATCAAAATTAACCTGTACCTTAAAAGACGAGGTGCCTCCAAAGTGGCTGCTTGATGAAGATGTGCCTGATGCTATCAGGAGGCGTTGAAGGATGTGGGAAAAATTCTCCATCATTTCATCCCTCTGTCGCGTGAGAGCTTGCTCAAGCAACAGACTTATAGGATCGTCTACTCCGTCGTTTTTCTTTTCTTCCACCATTGAGGGTTTCTTGGGTGTGCGAGAGTGATTGTCCTCAAGAGAGACAAGATCGAGACCCAACTTTCTATACTTGGACCTCATCGGGGACATGCACTGGAAAAAAATGATCAAGAACAACCTGCTCTAATACCACTGATCCAGATTATTTTCGGCACGAAATGAGAGAAGCAATATAATAAAGAAATGCATAGAGATATCGCAGATATTCAATTATATAACAGAAATGTATCAGAGATGCAACCATAAACACATATATACATTAATACATGATTTCTATTCATCAAATAAATGTACAGAGGCTGTAAAAATACAGAGTGAAAGACTCGTTATAATGGTGGCAACTTATCTCTGAGAAGAGATGTGACGGCTACTCGCATTCACAAGAAGATGATTACAATGAGGCTCTGAAATCCTTTTTACAATAAACAGGAATGCCAAAAAACCTAACCCTAGGAGATGAAGCGCCAAAATTCATGTGGGCCCCGTTTGGGCAAGTTAGTACATTAACTTCTCGGGGTCCTAACTTTTGCATACGATCTCCGTTTTAGGCGTATGATAGCTCGTTGGAAAGGTATCATCGAGGAGATTCATTTTGGGGGCTCAATCATGTTATGGGCAACCATTGAGAACCTATATATTGAAAAAACTTCATTTGGGCCCTCAAAATGGCCCCAGAAGTTAAAAACTGCTAAAAATAGTAAATTTCCAAAATTGCCAGAAAACTATTTTGAGCCAATCGGAAAAGGTGGGCGGCCACCGATATCCACCTAGATCAATGATTGGATTCCTTGTCTTGTCATTATCTTCCTTCCATTCATCAATAGTTGTCTCTGGTAAACTTTTTGTATCACCCACAATAATTTTTCTTCTAAAGTATTGTATTCCAGCAACTTGAAGTTACTTGATCCATCAAACTTATCTTCCATCATAGTTTTGTTCATCATATTTTTAGATTCTTCACAAACCCTTGTTAACTGGGCTAGAAAACGTAACGGCTAGTCTAGGCTAGCAACCTTAGGTTTTGTTGGGCTTATGACTACCAAAAATAAGCCTTGAAAGTTAGAAGAATACAGGTAATCTTGCAGGCTTCTTCAAAGAGATACAAAAACCATAAAAACAAAAATCTACAGAAAATTGCGAAACCCTAGAAATCATAGGGAAAATTTTTCAAAATGCTCGAAATTTCACTCTAAGAGTCTCTGGAGGTGCGCTGGAGAAGGCCGTACTCTCCTATGCCAAAATTTGCCTCAACGTCCAAGTTTTAGGGGTTGAAACACCCAAAAGAAGATGACGGTACGAAATTTGTGGGAACCCTAGGAAGGTCGTATGGTTTTGCAAAAGTGGAGGGATGACTGGTAAAATATTGTAGCTTATGCAATGGGTTCTTCAAGACCTATGCTATGATACCATGTTTATTTTTTAATAGACAAGATTAAGCATGGAGTTCATTCCATTTTAGCATTTAACTTAACCATAACCAATAATGTTGCAACAACTAAGATCACAAGAAGAAACACCATGCACAAGAACACAAGAAGTATCCTGGGAAACCCTTCTCAACAAGGGAAGAAAACCCGACCAAATCCTTTGCTATATTCTTCAAGAGAAAGACCTTCACCACCAAGAAAACCTAGCACACAAGAGGGTTCTCACAAACCCTAGTAGACTAGCGCCCAAGAGAGGTGCACACTTTTCCCAAGTAGATGTACTTGCTGAAATTTCCAAACTCACACAAAAGATATGATTCCTCAATGGGGAATTTACCTTTACTTATATTAGACTTGACCTGTCAACATAAGTGTCTATTGGCACAACAGGGCCAACCTCTCTATCTCATATTATAATTAATATTAATCAGATTAATTATCTTTTACATTAATTATCAATTACATTAAGGTGGGGCCGACCTATACCCTTTACATTACAATTAAGGTTACAGGCAGGTTTGACTCTTTGAACAATATAGAAAGGGATCTTATACACCCACTAGTGCTCATCCACTAGAGGCACATCCATAGGGATGTCCATATCTTTGGCTCACTTCATTACACAAAAGAACCACTTCTTCACTAGTGTTCAATCATTAGGATCACATTCACCTGTGCTCGTCCACATGCATGTCCACTAAACAGATCTTCTTTCCCACTACATTACATAGGAGATTCATTTGGAGTTTCTCATCAACTCTCTGCTCAAAGGAGTCTAATACATCATCTTCATTTCTATCTCATGACAATGCACCCAACACTTTGGGATTTCACAAGTTCACCTTGTGCTCAGCCACAGACACGTCCAACTCTACAGATCTCCTTTCTCATTGCATTACATAGGAGAATCATCTAGAGTTCTTCTCAACTCTCTGTAAGGAGGAGGCCATATCTACATTCCAACTATATCTCAGATAGGAACCACACACCCCTCTTAGGGGCTCTCTCTCAGGTTTGTGTCCTGGAGAATGTCTCACGCAACTGTAATCATCAACGAGATGAAGATTCTAGTGCAACAATGAACATCTCCTTGTAGGGTTGTGGTGTAACAAGGAAGAAACACCCTCTCCTATTTATTGTGTGCACACCTTTGGTGGGCCTATGGTGCCCCCACACAACTATCTCTAGGATGAACACCTACCACAAGATCTAGTTTATCCAAGCCCCATTTACCCACCAATGAAGATGGGTGCAGGTCCTACTCTCTCTTAAAGAAGGTTTCTCAAGGATCACTAATCCTAAGGAAAAACTCCACAAGCACAATTCCCAATGATCTACCACAAGTGCTCCCTTTCAAACACAAGATTCAATACCCTAAAGGGTGTTATCCCTCCTCTTTAAATAGGTTGAGAGGTAGTTATGGTCAAGTCTAAACAAAAGGTCTCAAGGTGATTGTTCCCATTATCACATCAATAGCCCTGCAGGGATAAAACCCCCAAAAGTTATTCCACGTAAATAAATAACTAAAATCATATAAATTCACATTAATTCCACACCTAAGGCCTTAACAAGGGAATTTGAGAAAAAGATCACATCCCCAAAGAGTGAATTGTCCTTAATAGAGAACAATTAACCATTTGAGTTGGTCCCAATATCCGATGAATGTGAGTGAGGGTCTCAAGAACCAAGTAGTCAAAGAGCATTCCTAGCACTTGCAATCATGTTGGTAATCACATTTTTCCATAATGGTTTTTAGGTTTCTCTTGACAATTTATGAATGTTAGTGCAGGTCCTTAAACAAATAATATCCATCATAACTTAATAAAAGAAATACTAACATATAATCTATGTCAATATGTCAACTAGCATAATAAACTCGATGTGAGACACTTCCAAACCATAAGTGAACATCTAATAATCATGCATGACACATAAATGAGCATAATATAATCAATGTATGATTCATGAAATGAAGATAAAGATATCAATGTAATGTTAGCTCAAATAATCATCACCATCTTGACAATCAATGCTACATAAAAATAGCATCATGATATTAAATGTTAAGTCCAAATCTCAAAATTGAGATGTTACAATTGTGAAGAGGCTCTTACCCATGCTTTACTCTCATGTTCACATTTTTTTTTACTATCACATCCAATATGTTTGCATCAAATAAAGTATTGTAATAATTAGAACTAAATGGAATGCTACCAATCTACCTTATTACATAATCATTTTTCCTATGGCATAACATGATAACATCATTTCTACCTAAAAAGAAAACCTATGGTTTGCTAAATAAATGCATTTCAAATGCTCTACCTTGACTCATAAAATGAATTCTACTACATATCAATTGAGATTAAATCTATGTTCCCTCCATTAGAGAATTTAAGGGTCAAGTGATGTCAAACATATATGATATAAACTTACAAACATAGTTGCCCATCCCCATGTGGCCTCTCAGCTCTAACAAGTAGGAAAATGTAGACCACGTAACCACATAATATAATTTATTTTCATATAAACGGAACCTGTTTTCATTGATGACGTGTCTTTATTATGCATTCAAGTTTATAACAAGTGAAGCCAATTTAGTGTTCAACTCTCTTTACCACCAAGAATATAGCTTCAACATGCTACAAATGTTTTGAGATCTGATGAATGTGAGTGCAGGTCTCGAGAACCTAGTAGTCAAAGAGGATTCCAAACACTTGCATTCATGTTGGTAATCACACTTTTCCATAATGGTTTATAGGTTTCTCCCGACAGTTGATGAATGTTAGTGCAAATCTTGAACAAAACAATATCCATCAAAACTTGATAAAATAAATACTAACATATAATCTATGTCAATATGTCAACTAGTATAATAAACTCGATGTGAGACACTTCCAAACCATAAGTGAACATCTAATAATCATGTGTGACACGTAAATGGGCATAACATAATCAATGTATGATTCATGAAATGAAGATATAGAATATCAATGTAATGTTAGCTCAAATAACAATAACCATCTTAACAATCAATGCTACATAAAAATGGCATCAAAATAGGAAATGTTAAGTCAAAATGGAATCATGATATTAAATGTTAAGTCCAAATGTCAAAATTGAGGTGTTACACTTGTGAAGAGGCTCTTAGCCATGTTTTACTTTCATGTTCACATTTTTTAACTATCACATCCAATATGTTTGCATCAAATAAAGTATTAGATTATTTAGAACTAAATGGAATGCTACATGTTATCCCCCCACATCTAGGGGTAACTAAGGATATCGAGTCTCGAGGCCTGCAAGTAGTAGACATGGAGTGCCAAGAGTTGGATGAACAACATAGCCCATACAACCCCTCCTATTCACCACATTTCACCATCACCGTCTGCAACAGAGCAATGTCCACCACATCAGTATGGTCTATGTGAAGGCAATAGGTCTTGCTTCATGAGGTAACTAGTCAAGTTTCATGGTAAGTGTCATTTTAATATTTGAGGCATTTGAATGAGTTTCAAAGGATTCTTTCTAATTATCTAATGTTTGCTTGGAAGTTATACTTATTGTCTCATTTCACCTTGGTGGTTATCCTGGTATCCTAGTAAGTGTCGTCACTTCGGGGGAAAAGGGGTGCTACCAGGGGTCTTCTTGAAGAACCATTGTACCATTCCCGACCATACTTACTACTTTCCATCATATTTCCCTTTTGTTTCCTCATCTTTTGGGTATTTGGGTTACATGTACCCCAAAAAGGCTTGTACCTCATTATCTTATGGGAAGAAGGGGATAAAGTCCCAGAGGGATTGTTGATGGAATTAAATAACGAAAGAAAGTTAAAAGTAGTTGTGACCAAAATGTATGGTGGGGTAAACGGTAAAGAAAAAAGCAACCCATACTTGAGCTCTACCCCCCATTTGATATCGCCCCTAAGTCTTGAGTGCGAATAAACGACTCACCTATAAATAAGGACTTTAAAATACCCCACCTCAAATCAAAAGTGAGGAATGCTATGCTTGAAACCTTTTTAAGGGGACTCACAAATCGTAATAAAGAAAAAAGCATAAAAGGGGGCTTGGAAAAATGAATTGTCAGGGAAAGGTTAACTCAAGATGTCACACACCCTTTACAAAGGCTCCCATGGAAATGAGACCATACAAGACCTTGCATGTGAATGACCCCATGCCCAAGAGTTCTTTCCGATCCACCTCACATTCGTTACATGGCTTAGATAGAGTCCACTTGGAAAACATCCCTCTACTTGGTTCCTGGCGTGGGGTCTTCACTCAATGAACCTGTGACATAACACCTTTGTTCGTGGGATATTAAATAATACACCTAATTTCACTAGATATTGATAAATACCTCCTAAAATCCTTTTTTTGAACCTCTCCCACCCCCCCCCCCCTCCCCCCCAAATACATATTTCCAATAAAATAAACCCTTATTTTTACTAAATACCCATTTTTATACCCCCCCTAATACCTATAAACCCCCTAAGACCTCACATCCCCCCAATACCTATTATATATTAACTTTGGTTTTCACAATTTAAAAACCCCCTCTATGAATGAATGTGGTAAGATGTTGGTAAAAAAGGTGAAGCCCTCGTAGGTCCTGGCACACCTAATAGCTTGCCTTGATAACCCCCCCATACCTAAATTTGGCAAATTGTATAAATTCTTTGAGCATTTGTGAAATATGAAGGGGGGAATCTAATGTTACTTGTTTGGGTGGATCTTGTATTAAATATGATTTACTTGGCATGATTTTATGACTGGTGGACCCTTAGAGGTCATATTGGCTTGTCTTTGTAGGGCCTTATTGATTACATCATTCATGGAGATGTTATGTCACTCTGGGTCTTCATAGGGGCAAAGAGCCCATAGGATGGACATTGTGCCCCACATGTTGGAGGCCTTGGATGATGAGCATTACACTTTAGGATGATGTTATACCTCGTAAGAGAGTTTCTACTTGATGGATCACACATGATGTCACCCCCCATTGCTTGGACGTTGCTCATTTGGACACGACGTCATGCTTTTATGGCTTGATATGACATGGGGGTGCACTTGGTGATGTTGTGGCATGAGGGTGGTGCATTACCCCACTCTATTTGGTTGAGTATTTGACAATGGGGACACATCTTGGTTGTAAGTGGATAATCTTTGTTTTGCTTGGATATTTTGCATGCTATTGTTCAAGGTTATCATTAAAACCCTAAACCCTAGTTTCCTTTTGATGCTTTACAAGGATATTGGTTGGAGATTGTTGAGACTCCTCTAGCCTTTCATCCTTGTAGGACGACTCCCCTAAGGATTGTTGAGACTCCCTTAAGGCATCGTCCCCCCTCCCTTCTGATCTTGCAAAAGGTTGTTTTGAAAGCATAGAAAATCTACAAGGATTGTATGGGACTCGCTTGTTAGACATTCTAGGGCAACATAAATCTAGAGATTGTTGAGACTGCTCTAGATCTTGTTGTTTAGCTTTCTCCTTGACCTTTTCCCCTCTTGGATTCACTTTCTTCTTTGACTCCATTGCCCAATGATTAAAGACACTAGTCCATTGTGATATGATGAATTAATGTTTTCTACAAGCTTTTTCTAAATCACTCTCTTTATTTCTAGTTGTTTATGTCTAATGCAAGCAATTGATGCCATAACATTGATGAAACAACTTGTTTAGCTTGCTGCTGTAATAACTTATTTGCTACAGCCATTAGGGCTGTAGTCCTATTGCTGATAACTCTATTATAACTCAATAATTAATTGTGGAAAAGCTTGGGTGATGATTGGATATTAAAGTGTTAGTAAAGGGCTAAATTTAGAACTATTTATGTGATGATTTCCATGGTTAAATTTTGTTGTTGTTATAAAAGTAAAGTTATGCCATTAGGTCTGCATAATGTTTGCTGATAACTCTCAATTTACTTGCTAATTCACCATGGAAATTGTTGTCTAATGATTGGATATTGAGCTATAAGTTAAGGGATACAACTTGGCATATTGATTTCTTAATTTTAATGGTGATTTCTTGTTGTTGTAGTAAAAGTTTGCGACAGACTTTAGGGCTGTTATATACAGCTGATAGCATTCATTTCCCAGCCCTTCTAACCATCAAAACGATTGTTTAAGTAATGGATAATTATCTACTTGTTAAGAGCTTTCATCTAGTATTATTACTTTTTGATTTTGATGGTGAAATATTGCAGCTGTTACATTCCATTCTTTGCTATTATAACCTTTAGTTTGCTGCAATTTTATGACAACAAGGCTTACTTGTTGAGTTGGTAGTGGTTTTGGGGTTTATTTCATGATATTTTGTATTGGGATTGTTGTACTAACATTGGTTTTGCAGGTGACATCCCAACTCACCTTCTTTCCTCTCCCAAGCCTTCTTTCTTCAATCCCTAGCCACCTTATTCAAGTGATCAAGATAGGGATCTTTCAAAACTATTTTCCCACTGCCCTCCTTTCCCTTGAGGTCACCCGAGAATCCTCCCTTATGTTAGATTTATCCATCACTAAAACAAGGGGAGTATTTACTAAGATGACAATGGTTCTTACTCCCAGTTGTGTCACACTAGTGATGCTTGTGGTTGGCTTTGCCCAAGCGATAGTTTGTGCGATAACACTACCAATCTACCTTGTTACATAAGCATTTCTCCTATGGGATAACAAGACAACATCATTTCTTCCTAGAAAGGAAGCCTATGGTTTGTTAAATAAATGCATTTCAAATGCTCTACCTTGACTCATAAAATGAATTCTACTACATATCAATCAAGATTAAATCTATGTTCTAGTCCATTAGAGAATTTAAGGATTAAGCAATGTCAAGCACATGTGAGATAAACTTATAGACATAGTTGGCCATCCCCGTGTAGCTTCTCATCTCTAACAAGTAAGACAATGTAGACTGCATGAACACATAATTTAACTTATTTTCATATATATGGAACATGTTTTCATTGATGACGTGTCCCTATTGTGCATTCAAGTTTATAGCAAGCGAAGCCAATTTAGTGTTCAACTTTCTTTACCACCAAGAATATAGCTTCAACATGCTACAAATGTTCTTCCCATTTTGATTGTAAATGAGAATATCACAAAGGTATACATGTACAAAGTTTCAAAATATAGTATAAGAACTTCATTCATCAACCTCTAAGAAGTTAGTGCATTCATGAGTTCCGAAGTATAATATAAACACATTCATCAATGTCTACCCATATAACCATTATCTAGTTTTGAAGCTTTTCTTCCAAATGTCTTCATCCTTCATACACACATGATGATATCTCGATTTCAAGCCTAGTATTTTGAAAAACTCGTACTAAACAATTTAGCAACTAGGTTTTGATATCTTGGTAACCAAGAATCCACTTTATGGTAGTCTTGTTCAACACTTTGAACTTGCAAGGTAAGGTACTTAGTCAAATATTTCCTTTGTTTATTAACTCTTATAACTTGATCTCCACATATTGTATATAAACTCCATTAACATCATATGATTGGTTATATATATTTTAAGTCCATACCATATAGTATGCATTATGGCCCAAACAAAAGGTAGTCCTATTAGCTCTACAAAGGCATTGACATACATGTTCATCAAATGCTAATGCTACATTTATTAATTTTCTTGAGTAGTCGACACTATTGACCTCATAACATTTGTTGGCCTTGGTTTTAATGGCTTTAGTACAAATGAGAGTAGCTACTAAGATTAGTTACCTATCTTGTGTTGTAGTGACTAGAGATATCCCATTACTCTCATGAAAACACTCATCACGCGAACCGGCTCCATCTCTTCGTAGATTTGGCTTCCTTCGCAAGAATGAGGTTCTTATTTGGAGTCTGCTATTTGGACTCTGCTTGAGTTTTTAGTTGAGGGCGCAGGGGTCCTCCTGACTCGTTGTCTTCCAGTAACATCAGTCCTGAGCTAGTAAGCCCACGAGTCCAACTCACCACCCAGGAGGTGGCAACATAATTCCGTTAGCAAATCTCTCCGCGCATTCATACTACTCTTGCCTCTCTTGAAGAGGAGGTTCTCCAAGAGTGTGCAAAGGTTCATGATTGGGAGGTAGACGCCGAGATTGGAACCTGGGTCCCCGACATGGGCAACTCTCGAACCAGGGAGACCAAATTCATGAAAACGATTGATTTGTATTGGCATATAAAATCTTTTATGGGAAAAATGTTGCTGGAAAATGAAGAGGACAAGGAAGAGGTGTTGGAACAACTAACCGTGGTTCTCCAGGAGCTCCAAGACATCAAGGCTCATCTGAACATCCAACACCACCATGAGAAAGCCCAACAAGCCAATTGCCCCAAGCCTGTAGACCAGTCTACTTCTGAAAGGGTAGGTGGCCCCTCTTCTCATTAAAACTATGAATGATGTATTTTTTTGTGTATTAGAAATACAATCTGGCAGGTCAGATATCTATATGAAATACTATATAATTTTGATTTTGCTCCAGAATTTAGAACAAACTCTATGGACATCCAGTTTGCTCCATTGTTGTTGATCTGGTTTCCTTAGTGGCAGACCAACAACTAACAACAACTAAGTGGTTGATGTATATATTTAACCTATTTGATAAATAGATTTTTCAACTTGGTTCACTGACAACAACAAAAAGAAAACAAGCTCTAGTTTGTGGAATATGTTGGAGTACAATATCTTTTTGGCAAAGATAAAAGAGAATAGGATTTATGGTGGTCCCCAAGTTCAATTTTTGAAAGAGTCATTGCAATCCAATTTTATCACAAGGGAACTCTCTTGTTCTTTTGAACTTTGTTGGAACAAAGTTAATCAAACAACAATGCTCTAATCGAGACTTAAGTATGCAATGGGAATGCCCTCCTATAGCCTCTACCTCTACCACCAAGGTATTTATAGAGCACATTACTCAACATGATGAAGCATTTCAAGTTTTTTTTTTCTTTGAACAATTATATGTAGAATTCATGGATGATAAACAACTTCTAATTATGTGGGTGCCATGAAGAAAAAAGAATGTATTGATAAAGCATTCTAAGGTTTTTGATAGCCCCTTCTAGTAAAGATTTGTAAAGAGGGGAAATGATTGTCCTTGAAGAAACTGATGTTTAATGAAGCCACATAGTGATGAGGGGTAGGAAATTCTTATATTGTTAGGGTACCAGTTGGTGTACTGACAAAAGAGGCTCTGTAATTCTTCTCTTGTTTCTATCTAAACTCCAAGGGAATCACAAATCTGATAATAGTTGAAGTTATATAGATCAAACCTTTCTTCCAACATTTTATTGAGATGACAAATGAACAAACAAATATTAGTACAAAGTTGTTTCCTAGGGCAATACCTCGAATTTACTTGTAATGTTCTCTAATCACTAATTCAAAAGGGGCCATAGTCTTTTGATAAATTGTGGATCTCCTTTTTCATTGGCACGCCTTGTCATTTTTTTCTCATAAAAAACAAGTTTTGTGTAGTGGGTATACTTGCATAAAGATATTCAATTTCAAAAGAGAAATGAATGATATTAGGAGTGTTAAATTTAAGCAGTTGCAAGAGCCGTTCTCCAGAAGGATGGCATAAGACCTTAGCTGAGATCTAGGGCCCCCAGTACACTCCCGGGGTTCTTGGTCTGGGACCAAGTAGTTAGAGCCATGGAAAAAGACCCTAGTGAGGGTCCCTAGTGTATTGTTGGGGTTCTTGGTCAAGGACCAAACAATTTGATGATGTAAGTCCCTAGATGTGTTTTAGAGCCCCTGGATGTGTTCCAGGGAATCCTTGCTCAGTGCTTGGATTGATCCTTGGTTGTGTACCTTGGTGGATAAGACCCTAGTGGTGATCTAGGGCCCCAGATGTGTTCTGGGGTATCCTGGTCTGGAACTAGGCGATTCTTGGTTAAATACAAGACGAGATGATGTGTGATCTTCTTCTCTCCCGGGATGGTCCATGAGACCTAGGAGAAGATAAGAAGAAGGACATGATCACATCAGTGACCTTCCTCTTATGTTGGGATGATAAAAGCTTATAAGTTATCATGAGACTTATGTGGACATCTTGCCATTGAAGAAGATCCCTTTGACTTTGTCTTGTTCCCTCCCCTTGCTTGAGCCACGTCCTTCTTAATGTTTATGTGGTGTTGGTCTTTTCTAGTCACTTTGACTTGTTGAATTTCTAATTAATATTTTTATAATTAAAATATTAATTATTATTTTACTTGTTTTAATATTGGGTTTTAATTAACCCTAAAACCTACCAAAACTATATAAGAAAACCTCACCCCTCACTCTCTCACTCGTGTTCTTCCTCCCACTCTTTCTCTTCGTCTGATTTTTGCTATGACTACTCTTGTTCAATTATGTTTTTGGGTGCGACCTACTTGGAATACTTTTCTCTTGCTGATTGAGGGTTCATCGTCCTTGGATTTTCTCTTTCTTGTTGGTTTGGAGTCTTCTTGTACTGGTGTAGGGTACGAATGCCCTTGTTCTGGTCTCCTCTTGCTATATGAAGTGGTGCAACCCTCTCCTCTTGTTGTTACATGTGTTGCAACCCCCTCCTCTCTCTTCTCTAGCCTGTCACATCTTCCTTAGGTTGTCGTTGGTGCTTCCTTAGGCTGTCGTTGGTGCCTCCTTAAGCTGCCACTGGTGTCTCTTATGTGCTACTGATGTCACCTGGTTATTTACAACCTTTAGGGCCTGATAAGACAACCCTAAGACTGCTACCTTAGGTTGCCTATTTGTTGTAGCAGTCCCATATGTTTTGGACAGTTTTGTTTAGGTTGTTAGGAGTTTCTTTCAGCCTCTAGTTTGGTCATTGGGGTTTTTGTATTAGCCCTATACTTCATGTTTAGTATGTTGATTGTCTTTGAGATCTACCTAGTTCTTCTTGGAAAAACTGTTCACTAGTCCATGATGAGATCTACCCCTCAGGGTTTGATCCATGAACCATAATAAAAAAATTGAGGATACAGAAAAGAGGACAACAACACATCAGATATATATGTTCTTTGTTTTTGGCTAAGGTAATGTTCATATTTTGTTTTTGCTAATGATCATGATCCAGGTGGATATTGGTGGCCACCCACCTTCTCCAACTGGCCCAAAACATGTTTCTGACAATTTTGGTAATTTACTATTTTTAGCAGTTTTTAACTTCCGGGGCCATTT
>JZKD02S1673698.1:322084-340054 GCA_000966675.3 Picea glauca | reverse complement strand
GGTTAGGGCAAGTTAAGTTAATTAAAAGGTCACATGTTTAAATTTGGAATTTAAACATGTGACACTAATATTAATATTTAACTTTAAAACATTACCCCTTAATAAAACAACAAAACCCCAAACCAATCAAACAAGGGTAAAGGAGGGTTTGTAGAGGTGGCATTACTCATTCCTTCAAATCACATGGTGAACCTATTACTTTATCATCACTGCATATGGGACTTATCCCTCTTGTGGTTATGTCCTTCTTCAAGGAAGGTCATGTACCATCAAGTACTTGATTGAGAATCAAGTAGCCCCAGGACTTTTCCTGGGGTCTTATCCACCAAGGTCAGAGACCAAGGATCAACCCATGCCCCAGGCATGGATACCCTGGACCATGTCCAAGGGCCCTAGACATATCTAGGGGCTTTAACATCTTGGTCCCAGACCAAGAAACCCATGCCCCGGGCATGGGTACCCTGGACCCTGTCCAGGGGCCCTAGACATATCTAGGGACTTTAACTACTTGGTCCCAGACCAAGAAACCCATGCCCCAGGCATGGGTACCCTGGACCCTGTCCAGGGGCCCTAGACATATCTGGGGGCTTTAGCCACTTGGTCCCAGACCAAGAAACCCATGCCCCAGGCATGGGTACCCTGGACCATGTCCAAGGGCCCTAGACATATCTAGGGACTTTTATCTGCTTGGTCCCAGACCAAGAACCCCAGTCGTACTCTGGAGGCCCTCTCAAGGGTCTTTACTGCTTGGTCCTAGACCAAGAACCCCAGTCGTATACTGGGGGCCCTAACAAGGGTCTTTTGTCATGGCACTGACTGTTTGGTCCCAGACCAATTACCCCAGGAGTGCACTGGGGGCCCTAGATCTCGTCTAGGGTCTTAGCCATCCTCCAGGAGAATGGCTCTCGCAGCTGCTTATAAATTTAACAGTTAATTATGTATAGGCCCACAACTATCAACATGGGTCAACTGAAAAAGCTCCTTAGCTCTCCAAGCTAGTTCTTCAAACAAAGCCCTCTGTTGTTTACTAACCTAACATGCTCCATAATTTCCTTGTTGATTATGTATATCTGGAAGGCCATAAACCAAAATTTATTTAATAAAATAGAAAATAGATCTCAAATTCAAATGCCCGTACCTTTGTTGCCAAAGCTCACTGCTATTTTGACCACTCTTAGCCATCAAGGCAGACTCTTTCACTTCCTCTGCATCAACCAACTTGAAAATCCCATGCTCTTCAATACCAAGAGCAAGGGTCTTCTTACTAATTTTATCCACAAAGTAACATTTGCGATTACTGAAAATCACATGTAAGAGGGGCTTGTGCTCATAATTTCACTAACAGAAAGTAGACTCTTATCCATTCCTGAAACACAGTGAGTATTAAGAAATACCAACTTTTACCTGACAAGGTTATATGCATATTTCCTTTGCCTTCTACTCTATATTCCTCCTCATAAACCACAAAATCATTAGAAGATTAAATACCAACATAAACAATATACCAGTGTCTCCTATTGGTAAATGACAAGTGTAAATGACAAGTGTCTGAATCTATAAACCAAGCAGATGTTTTCACATTGTTTGCTTTATCTTGTGCCACTAACATAAAGAAATAAACTCTTCCTTATGTTCTACAACATTGGCTTGTTTCTTCGGCCCTTGGTTATTCTTCTCATCCCATAACTATTTCCTGCAATCTTTCTTCTTATGACCTAGCTTTCTACAATAATAACATTTGAAAGACTTTTGATTTACCTAATTCATTTCCCTGGTACCACCTTCTCTGTTTTTGTCTTCATTCTTCTTAGAAAACTTGACTTTTGCCCTTGAAGTTAGCAGACCATTTCTGAATCCACATTCTTGCTGCTATTCCCATCTATCTTGCTAGTAGAGCTTGGTGCTCAAATCATCAGACTTCAAATCAAAGTCAATGGAAATAATGTTTAAGATTTCAATAAAATACGCAAATGCGCTGATAAACTCTTGAGTGTCATTAACCATGTCTTCTCCCATTTTTTGCCCAATGGCATTCAATTGTGCTTTAAGGTCTCTAATCTTCAACAAATGATCTTGTAAAAACTCACTTTCATCCATGTTGATTGAAAACAGAAAATTTTTAAGCAAGAAGGCTCTACCTTTATCTCAGGTTTCACATAAATCCTTAAGTCACTTGCAAATAGTTGCAGCATCACCCCTAGTCTGCACTTCAAGAAACATTTCATCAAAACTTTATCATTATCAACACTCCTCTATTTTTATCAAACTTGGTTTGATCATTTCTAGCTGTTGTTGGTCGCGTTTTCTTGCTCAACACACACTGATCCAAACACATGTAATAAAAAATGGTCAACATATGATGTTTCCAGGAACTGTAATTCTTTCCATAAAATGTATGGTTGCCCTCTAACATTATATTAGACAAAGTACCCATTAATCTCTCATAAGACTAGACACATAAACTGGAACTGATGGAAAAGGAAAGGCACTAGCTGCTAGCTTGGGAAAAAGCCTGATGGCACATGAAAAGTAGAGTTGTTTGGTTACAAGCAAGGGATAACAATATTGTTTTCTTCCACAAGTAGGCCACAGCAAGAAAGGATCACAACATGATTTGGCACATAACCAACGGTAGGGGGAGACTTGTGAGTCTTTTGAAAACATTAGTCAGGCAGGAATTTCACACTTTAAGGACCTCTATGCTTAGCTTCCAATGAAACTCTCCAGAGCATCCTTTGGGTGGCAACTACCTTTCCAAAATGGGTGGAAGAAGATACAAATGATCTCTTATGAGGCCAATCACCGAAGAGGATCTCAAACAAGCTCTCCACCAATTGCAAGTGAAAAGGCACCAGGCACAAATGGATTTCCCATGGAGTTCTTCAAAGGATTCTTGGATCTACAAGATGAGGATCTTCTCAAGGTCATTGAGGAATCACAAGCTCTAAGGAAGGTACTCCATGCCTAAAACACTACCTTTATTGCCACCATCCCCAAGGTAAGCAACCCCACCCAATTTGATAAATTTAGGCCAATCTCACTATGTAATTGCATTACAAACTCATAGTGTGAACCATATCCACCAGGCTCAAACCCATCCTTTTTTAATCCATCTCCAAGGAGAAGATGGGGTTCCTCTAGGGTAGGCACATATAGGATGCTATCGACATTACATGAGAAGTCCTTCATCCTGTCAAGATCAACAATAAAAGTGTATTGTGGTCAATTGACATGTCCAAGGACCTTCACTGCACCATCTGGTGCCACATTAGACTGATTCACATCCAAATTGGTTTCTCCTGGCCTTTAGATTGAGGCCTGATTTATCTTTGTATCCTATGCTTTACTTGTTGTCATTGGCCCTATCTCGTCCTTCTTCCTCTCCTCTAGAGGGCTACACTAGGGATGCCCCTTCTCCCCATTACTATTCCTCATAGTCAACAAAGGCCCTTAGTCAATTAATACAAGCCGAATCAAGGTCAAGGAACATACAAGGTATATTGGTTGCAAGCAAAGCCAAGTCACCCACCTAATGTTCATCGATGACTTGCTCTTTTTTGGCAACGGTTCCTTTGCCAAAGCCAAAGCTTGTGCAAAAATCCGCAATTTTTTTGTTCAGCTATAGGAATGCAAATCAACCATGCCAAAACTTTCCTAGGATTCAATCTTGTTCCATAGACCCACAAAGAAATGATTCATGAATTTTTTCCATATACCATTCAAATGTTTGATGACAAGCTAACTTACATGGGCTTTCAGTTATAACCCAACAACCATAGAATCAATGACTAGACCTAGATCTCAAATAGTGTGAAGGCACGAATAAATCATTAGGCGCACAAGTGGATCTCTATGGTAGGAAGGATAGATTTGATCAATAATGTGTTGTATGAAATCCTCCTCTATTGCCAATCTACTAGCTAGCCTTCCAAAGTAAATCCTCCTCTATTGGCAATCATTGGCCAACCTTCCAAAGTAAATCCTCCTCAAGGTTTGACAAATATGTTTCACATATATATGGCAAGGGAATAAGGAATTGAGTGGCATCCCACTAGTCTTTTGGGAAACTATGTCTAGATTGAAAGAATTCAAGGGATGGGGCATCAAACACATTGGAAAATTAACCACTGCTCTAGCAACAAAGGGAGCTTGGTGATAACAAAGGGTGATGGCAAGAGATCTTGGTTGAAAAGTACATAGCCCTCAAAACCCCAAAAGACGAGACTTGCAACTCAGAGAAATCCTTTCGAGGAGGCTCTTGTTTCCAGAAAGCCATTATGTCCTCCTTCCACAACATAAGAAAACACCTTTGTTAGCAAATATGAGACAGATCAAAGGTGAGAATTGGATTGTATGAATGGATTGGTAAGGACCCGACTTACAAAATGCCTCACCAACTTCTCGATGCTCTATGGAACAGGGATATCTTCACTCTCAACCATGCTGCTGCCCCATTGGCCCACCCAGCCCTGGATCAACCTTGGTTGACCTCTTAAGATACAACTTTACATAGAAGTGAAGGAAACGAATGGTGAGATTTCCTTGTACGGTTATCCTAAGTAGGGATTAAACTAGAAATGGAGAATGACCAATTTTTATGGAGTGTCAATGTAATGTTCCCAAGCCAAGATGCCAGAACATCACATTTTGCATGAGCATTTTTAAACTTTTTCTTGTTGTGGCATTTCGTCAAACACTTTGCTTATTATGGTCCTTTAGGTTGCGCTAGGGTTATACTGATTATTTTAATGTGTGTTTGCAACAATAATCAAGAAGATACAACAATGAAACATACCTCAACCAGATGCAAGATCAACAACACAAGAGATAACTCAAATACTTCAGATCTAATCTTTATTCATAATAATAGAAGGACTGATACAATAGATTTGCAGATCTGGTACAATATAGCATAAGAGGGCATAACCAAATGAGGATGGCCTTCAATCAAGATCAAGAGAGAAGATATAAGCCTCCAAAGGCCACCTGTCTACCATACATGAGCAATAGGATGAGATCTCGGCCCTATACAGTGCCAAACCCCCAAGTTGGATGATGCTACGCCCTGCTGGAACATTGAAGACCCTCAATAATTCGGCCCTACTGTCAAAGACCTCCAAATACTCCGAAGAAGATGCCAAATTGTAGATCGGCCCAATACAAGACCCTTGGTAAAGTCTCACGTGGATCGATGAAGAGATGATCCACCAAATGAATAACCCTCTATTGGACTTGTGCCCCCACTGGATGACTAAAACCCTAGATAATTCGACCTCCCTCCTAGAGGCCTCCAAATGCTCCACAAAATCACTGAAATGATAGATCGGGGCCTGATTACCTCACTGGTGAAGTCCCAAGCGAAACAATGAAGATTTGAACTATCAAATGACTGAAACCACTTTCTGAAGTGCGCCCCTCTCCTCCAATTCGTCCAATGCATCTAGTAAATCAAATGGCACATAAACTCCTCTGAAATGAACTAGAACTGATGACCAAGAACCTGCAATGAAAACCCAGGTGCTAGAATCTCCAGAAGCCCTTCCAATCTCTTGGATCGAACTTCCCTCAATGAATGGTGCTCCCCCCTTGCTGGAAACCCCCAATGGTGCACCCTCTCTCTTCCTGTACCTGTGACTGGTGTAGAACTCTCCTGCAACTGAGTAGATCTGAAGTAGAATGGTGTGGGTGGAGTATTGCATCCCCGAGACCAAGCTTGGAACAAGATAGGTGGAATCTTTCACCACCGAATTGTCCTCTAGGGTTTGTTAAGTCAAAACCCTCAAAACCCCCAAGGCATGGGCTCACTAGCTAGAAGCCGGATATCAAAACTGATAATCAACATGAATATGAGAATAGAGGCCCTTGCCTTTCCTTTATACTTCCTGCCAATGTTCCACCAAGACTCCGGGACGGGGGGACGCGGGTGCAGGGGGACGCACAAGGGGGACGTGTGGAAGTACCCCCAAATTTTAGGGATTTTTGGGAAATGGGGGACGGGGGGACGTCACATATATAATATAAAAAAATATAAAAAATAAAAATAATAATGATAATATGATAAACCTCAACAATAACATAAATTTATTTTATATATATTTGTTTTTAAATTTTTTTTTTTAAATTTAATTTTTTCTTTTTTAAGTCTTACTGGGCAAAAAAAATTTGGGGGGGACTTCCAGGAGTCCCCCTTTTGGGGGGGGGCTGTCCAGAAGTCCCCCTTTTCAAGGGGGGGACGTCCACGAGTCCCCCTTTTGGGGAGTCTTGTCCCCCACCTTGGGGAGTCACGTCCCCCCAAGTCCCCCCGCATCTCCCCAAAAAGGGGACGTGGGGAAACGTCCCCCCTGGAGTCCCCCCATCCCGAGGACGTGAGGGATGCGTCCCCCACGACCCCCACCCTGGGGGACACGTCCCCGTGGAACACTGCTTCCTGCTCACCTTGTCCCTCCAAAGTGACTTTTACTTTATTAATTATTAATTAATTAATCAAATCACTTTAATTAATTAATTAACCTTTTTACCTCTAAAAAGCACCTTATCTCTCCTTGTGGCTTCCCTGGCCACTAAAAGTCACTTCTCATCATCTTATCCTGTAGTGTTGTTCCTCCCGATTCCAATGAGCTATCACACTAAGAGGTTCCTCCAAGTATTATGCCCCATATGACCTCCTTAGTGAATTTAATTAACCTATAGCCCAAAATAACTCAAAGTCGTGGAAATCGTCGGAATGCAACGAAACCAAAGCCCAGCTGTGCAGAATGGATCATAATGATGAAATGAGATGAGTGATGCAAGCCGGACCCCAAAATATCCCTCAATAGTCATTGTACTCGCTATAACCCCCATCTGGCTACTCTGGTCATCATAACACTCTGTAATGTAATGATATCCCAAAGTGGGGACATTACAGTCAATCCCACTCAAGGGCCATACACAATCAAGCTTGGATATTTAGCACAATCTACAAGGCAAGCCCCTGGCAATCAAGCATGGTGGTGGAAGAAGTTTTGGAATATCTAAGCGCCCCCAAAAGTCAGACTATTTACATGGCTGGCCCTTAAAAGCTCTGTGCTGACATGGTACACACTTCAAAGAGAAGGATGGCAAGGGCCTAGGAGATGCCCTCTTTGTGAGAATTGCCCAGCATACACCCACCACCTCTTCCTCCATTGCCACTTCTCAAAATAAGTATGGGCAGTTGCCACCAGACTCTTAACACATCAAAGATCATGGGAAGGAGAAGATTTAATCAATAACCTCCACACTCGGATAGAAAACACAATTGCAGGCGATCAAGCATTGGCACTGGAAATCATATGGTCCATTTGGCTAGCATGGAATGAATCAACTTTCCAAGATAAAAAGACAGACCCCTATTGGGTCTTCTACAGATCGAATGCAAGCAAGAAGGAGAGCACTCCATGCCTCCTTGCAAGCCCCCACGGACCCTAATCCTACGCACCCAAGACCCGAACAGAACCCATGGATTCTTTGATGGTGAATGCAGAGACAATCCAGTAATCAATGGTGCTGGTGGGTGGCTCCTCTTCCCCGACAGCACAAAATCATCCTTCAAACTAGGCATCGGGCATGCAACCAACAAAAGGGCAGAACTATAAGCAACAAGCACACTCCTGAACATTGCAATGGAGAAAGGCACACAGTATGTGGATATGTACAGTGACTTAAAAATTATAGTAGTATAGCTCAATGGGACCTTGAGTACATTCAGCATCAGTCAAGCACGAGGAGTATGAAGGAAAAGATCTATCCCAAGAAGCATCACAATATCCCATGTCTACGAAGAACTAAACACAGAGGCCGATTCACTAGCCAAAGAAGCAGTAACAATAGATCCAGGTGTTCTGCACATCGAGACATTTGATGGGACGATCAGCTCCACACTCACCTGAAACCTTTTTTGAGAGCAGGGAGAGGTACACTTTTTACTTAAACAGCAGTCCCAGGTATACCACTACAGAACTATTTTTTGAATTGTATAATGACATGTTGTATTATGGAGCACTTGATGAGGTAAACTCTTTGGTTTAACAGACCCATAGACTCACTTGAAAGCATCACAGGCATTCTCTTTTTGACACTAGCCAAGCCCACCGGCTATAGGCAACTATCCTTTTTTGAACTCTGGGATTAACAGCCCTACAAATGCACTCTATTTATATAAATAAAAAGAGTAGAATTTTTCCACAGGAAAAACAATTATATATGATCTTGTTTTTATCTTTTTAGAGCTTAACAAAAAATGAATCTCGACACCTCTTTATGAATTTTATAAAATATCTACCTGGTGGATTAAAGTCGCTATTGAATTCACCATTGTGTGAGATTCGATGAAATTGTGGAATGCGATGATTAAGGCTGCAAGGTAAAAGCAGACAGACACCAAGATAAAAGTTATCTCAGCTACTACAATTTGGACAGCAGAAAATACACATTGAAGTATTTGCAGATGTCTAATAAAAAAAATGCACTGTAAGTCTGTAACTAATGCATGCCATGACAATCATTATTACTCATTATATACTAAAACAGGAACAAGTACTCAATAAAGTCTTGGCATTCAACAAGTGCAACAAAAGATTTCATATGGCCTCAAAGAGTAAAAAACGGAACAAGAAGGAAGCATGCCAAAGCAAGCTGCACAATTGCAAACAAACCTCAGTTGAGGACATCACACGAACTGCTCAGCCAAATCCATTTTAGATTAATAAACTGGTACATTTAATCAGGATGTGCAGAGCGCTGAACACTAAAGCAAATGTCTTTTCAGATTAACCCTGCTGCATCCTTAGGGAATTCCATTCAGATCATTTCATCAAACTCAGCCACCAAACCTGTTTCAGAAAGCATGCCAAAGCAAGCTGCAAAATTGCAAACAAACCTCGGTTGAGGACATCACACTAACTGCTAAGCCAAATCCATTTTAGATTGATCAACTGGTGCATTTAATCAGGATGTGCAATGCGCTGAACGCTAAACCAAATGTCTTTTCAGATTAAACATTTGCTGCATCCTTAGGGAAATTCTACTCAGATCATTTCATCAAACTCAGCCACCAAACCTGTTTCAGATAGCTTGCCTAGTGCATTGTTACCAAAGTCACTCTCTAATGCTGAATTTCGCCAGGTCCATTTCTGCAATATCTTTATTGAGGCTGTAATTTACTGCTGAATTTGTCATAGCTCCAGCGTCGAATTTTTTTTAAGATTTCATGCAATTGTCTATTGGTCTCTTAAGGTGTGCCTTCCTTATTTATTGCTACGTTACAATTACACACTTTGCAGAGTCCATCCATCAGTGTGTTGTATGTAACATCATCAAAGCTCAAACCCTCTTTTTGCATCTCATAGAAGATTTGTTGACTTCATCTATCCTGCAATGCTTATGGAGTCCATCTATTAGTGTATTATAGCTAACCAGGTTAGGCTTGCAACCTTTCTTCAACATCTCTGGAGGAGCTCCCTGGCCTTCTCCAGATTACCCACCTTACAAAACCCCCTTATAAGAGTATTATACGTGATTTCATTAGGCTGACGGCCCATTTGCACCATAACAGCTAACAACCGGTAAGCTTCTTGAAGCTTACCTTCTTGGCAAAGACCATCGATAAGAGCAGTGTGTGTGATAACATTTGGATTGCACCCCTTATCCAGCATCTCATTAAACACTTTGGTGGCCTCCTGCCATTGGCCTTCCTTACAGAAAGCATCAATAAATGCAGTGTATGTGACAACGTCGGGGACTATGTTTTTGTTGGGCATTTCATAGAGGAGTTTCATAGCCTTGTCCAACTTGCCTTCCTTACAGAAACCATCAATAAGGACATTGTATGTGACTACATTAGGGCTTATGTTTTTGTTGGGCATTTGATAAAAGAGCTTCTTAGCCTCCTCCAACATGCCTCCCTTACAGAGACCATTAATAAGCACATTGTATGTGACAACATTAGGACAGATGTTTTTGTTAGGCATTTCACAGAAGAGCTTCCTAGCCTCGTCCACCTTGTGTTTCTTACATAATCCATCAATAAGCACATTGTATGTGACAGAATTAGGATATATATTTTTGTTGGACATTTCATAGAAGAGCTCGGTACCCTCGTCCAACTTGCCTACTTTGCAAAGAAAATCAATCAGAGCAGTAAATGTAATAACATCAGGGTTATACCCTTCTTTTAACATCCGAGACAGTAGTCTTTTGGCATCTTGTAACTTACCTTCTTTGCATAGTCGATCTATGAGGATGGTAAACGTGATTGTGTTAGGCTTATGGCCCATTTGCAGCATAGCAGCTAACAACCCGAACGCCTCATCGGTTTTCCCTGTCCTGCAGAGACCATCTAGTATGATATTATAGGTAACAAGATTAGGAACCTGTCGTTTGCTCGTCATTTGATTGAAAAGTTTAACAGCGTCCTCCATCCTTCCCACCCTGGAAAGCCCTTTAATGAGTGTATTGAAAGTAGTGACACTTGGAACATAGCCATGCGCTTCTATTCCTTCAAACACTTTGAATGCATAATCCATTCTACCCGTTTGACAGTGACAGTTGATGACAATGTTCAAAGTTATCAGATCTGGAATAATGTCTGTTTCAATCATAAGTATGTAAACACACAATACTGATTCATGTCGATTCCGTCGAACAAGGCTACTTAACAAAAGATTGCAGGTGCTGAGAGTGGGGATGGATTCAGATTTAGCTGAAAGCAGATGCTTGAAGGTCTCCACTGCCTCTGTAAGGCTGTTAGTCTGACATAATGTTTTAATGCGCATGTCTGCAGTGGTATTCAAAGTATGGAAGGAGTGACGAGGAATGGTATGGGCAGGTGAGTTCTTCTTCCACAAGAAAAGCATTCCCTTTCTCCTCATTGTCTCTGCCATGACCGTGTAATCTAAGATTGAGAGTAAGGTTGCTGTTAACACCCGTTCTAAAAACACTAAACCCCAGCCTGCAGCTCCTCATCAATTTGTATGTCTCGGCCTTTCATAATAAACGAAGCCATGCACAAACAAATAAGTAACACCTATTGCTTTGCGGAAAAAAAAAGAGCATCAAATATATAAAGCGTTGAAAAGATAAATAGATTGTTTTTTATTAAAACTTGTATAGGAGTATAGGTTGTATGGGAAAACAAGCGATAAAGATGATAGTGGGTAGTCTTTATCTAAATTGTTTGGTGGTTATGTACGGTGTAAACAAATATTTTTAAATTTAGACTATTTGTCAATACTTATATGTTTATATATTTTTGGTTTAAACTTTACACAAATAATTTTTAAATTTAGACTATTTGTGAGATACTTAGATGTTTTTTTTTTATATATTTTTTGGTTTAAACTTTAAAGTATTATGGTCGGTGACAGAGTGTGTTTTTAAGGCGCTTCATGATGTTAAAGTCATCGGATCAAAACTTGCGGGGACAAAAAATCCAGCCATGTTAAGGGTTGGTGTGGCTTAGGTCGGGTGATGCCCCTGAGTCGTGGTTTCTTAGCCACAGGTTAGTCCCACATGTCACGGACAAACTAACAAAAAAAAAAAAAGTATTATGGTTGGTTGATAGTTAATTTTATTAGCATTATGGAGCTAAGCATTGTGTTAAGATATATATAAGTTATGGAGTTTATGAAATTTTATCATAGGTTGGTTGGTTGGTTGGTAGCAAAGATTTATTACCGGTTTTTCCAACGATACATTTTAAAAGTGATTTCTTGGTTGGCAGTTAATTCCATCGATGTTGTGGAACCAAGCATTTAGTAATACATAGACACGTTATAGAGGCCATGAGATTTGATCATAGGTTGGTCGATTGTTTTTTTTTTTTAAATCGATAAGCGTTTATAATGGGAGTCATTGGTGTGGCTCCCACTATAAATCCCTGCTAGCACCAACAACCCACAAGCCAACATTAGCTAGGTAATTTATGACTTTGCAATGGTCGAGATGTCCAGAGACGCACCCATGGGGTCGCTCACGTGGGGGATGCCTACCCTCCTAGCCTCATCACAAAGGAACACATGTCTCATTGGGGACTTGAACTCAGGTGGGAAGAGTACAAGACTTACCTCCCAAGATTTACCACCACTTCAAGCTATTATTAATGAAGGTTGAATCATCCACATCGTGTTAAGACATGCAAGCTATAGAGTCCACAAGATCTTATCATAGGTTGGTTGGTTGGGAGAAAAGGCTCATAACCAATCCTTCAAACAAATCAATTTAAAAATTGACTCGTTGGTCAATAGTTAGTTCCATTGACATTGTGGGGCCAAACATTAAGTTAATACATAGGCAAGTTATGGAGCCCACGAGACTTGATCATCGATTGGTAGGTTGTTAGTGAAATCTTATTACCAATCCTTTCAGTAAATCACTTTAAAAGTGACTCATGGGTTGGCAATGAATTCAACCACACCATTGAGCCGTTAAGACATAGGCAAGCTATCATTCTCGTGAGTCTAAAATTCCACTCCCCTCATTTCTCCCTCCCCCTCACCTCCGCCTCCTACATTTCTCCCCCTCCCTAACTACCCCTTCCCCCTCTCTCGTTCACCTTTCAACACCTAAACTTTATACTTAAACATTATTTCATAATTGAGCTACCAACCAATGAGATATTTCTACATGGAAATCAATTATTGGTGCATCCTTAACTAATCGGATTACTCCACTTGTCAACCACCTAACTCATGACACATGGCAACCTATGGAGAAGTGACAAATGACATCTAACTAATGGAGACACATGGAAGATTCTTATTGGAGACATGTGGCAGCCAATAAATTTGTGACATGTGGCAGTGGATGGTGACTCATCAGTGTTGACTGGGCAGATTGGTGGTTGACTTGGCATGCAAAATTATTATTTTATTTAACAATTTTCTAAGGGTCGAACCCTCCAAGCTCCATAATCTCCTCTCTTATTGTTTCTTGTTAAGTCTATGTTGAACTTAAATTTATATACCATTATATACCAAAAACTCCCATGCATGTGGGATAACTAATATGAATAAACGAAATGCACAGGTTTGCGAGATGGAATGCAAAGCGGCTAGGGCCTAAACCCTAGCCGCTTCAGCTCTGGTTTCTTGATAGCAAGGCGCGGTTCCAGCACCGATCAGGGCCCCGACACACATTCAAAGTGTCCCCCCTCCACGCACGCGTTTTGGAGAGGTTACTTGTTCACAGGATGCAGCCTACAGCAGTCAGGGTTCCCCGACAGTCAGAGACGCGGGATCGGCACCTTCAGAGGGTCCCTGCGAGGCCTGAGACCGCCTACGTTTTTGCATGAGGGTGGGTACAGTGGTCTTGGTTCACCACTGCGATTTGCAGGAGGACGGCTACGATGGCACCAGATCAAAATGCAGAGAAGGGAAAAGACCCTTTGGAAGCATTCAAGGCGTTAGTTCGTTCAGCAGGCCCTAAATCCAAGCCTTCTCTCTCGTCCAAGTTTGTTAAGAAGATGGAGGAGATCCCTTCTCTGGAGCTATCTCCAGAGCAGCCTTGCTCTCTTGCCCTCCTTCTAGCAGAAAAGTCCCTCATCGGAAAGTTTACGGGGTTATGGCCTAGCCCCAAAGCGGTGGAGGCATGGACGAATGACCGATGGAAACCAATGATAAAGGGAACCGTTTCTCTGTTCGCAGTAGGCAGGGGATTTTTTGTCTTCAGTTTCTTGAGCAAAGAGGACTGTGATCTAGTTTTCAGATCTGGGCCCTATTTCATGGGATCGAGAGGACTGTTCTTAGCTCCCTGGACTATTGACTTCAATCCCGAAGCCGAGATCACCGCAGCCCCTGTATGGGTCAGGCTGCCCCACCTACCCTTGCATCTCTGGGGGATAGACTCTCTGGAGGACATCGGAAATAAGCTCGGGCGTTTCCTGGACAAAGCGGAGCCGAAAGGGGACCAGTTTACCTGCGCCCGCATTTGTGTTGAGGTTAATCTCGAGAAAGGTCTTCCGGAAGCCATTAATCTCTCCCTGGGGGAATGGAGCCATATCCAAGAGCTGGACTACGAGCAGATTCCTTGCAAGTGCCTTCGGTGCCATGCTTACGGCCACTTCGCAAGAAACTGCCCCAAAGCCGCTGAGGAACCGGGACCAGTCAAAGAAGACGCTTTTCAGCCCGTAGCAAACCGACGAAGGCAGCCAAAGCGAAAGGAACCACTAGCCCAAGCCCCGAAGGCCACTCATTCAACAGAGGAAACTCTAGAAAATAAAAATAGTTTTGATGCGCTAAAGGAAGATGAAGCCCCAGAGCCAGAAGAAATAGCAGTCAAGGACGATCCTCCAGCAGACGAAAGCCTTCCGGAATCCTCCCCCCCAAAAATCTGTAGCAGCGAGAAAGATTCGGGCTCCAGATCCGGAAGCTCAAGAAGGTCGGGTTACAGCCCCCTCTAGCGGCTCTGGGGGAACTTCTAAACCTGAAGAAAATTCAGTCCCGTCTCCGCCCCTTACCCGAGGGCGAAAGACCAACAAAGCACGCAGAGAAAAGGAGGCGGCCTCCAACATTTCTTTAGGGTCTCAGAAAAAGCTGGACCCCTACATTAAGGGGAAAATTTCAGCCCCCTTGGAATAATGCTTTGCTTCTGTCTTTTGCTATGCTTACAGTTTGTGAGAATTTACTCATGTACGCACTTTTTGTCATATTTTCGAATTAGCTCAAGGAGCAGAGGGGATTGGTCTCCCAAGACATTCACAAGAAGGTTGGCAGCACTGTCAGAGGTCACCAACCTTCTTCGGATTTGTAACTTCCAGATTCTGGCTGGCCAGAAAGCCGATTAATGCAACATAACCGTTTTTGTCAAAAAAAACTAATATGAATAAAAGTCAAATTTCATGAAGAAAAGGACGAAATTCATCCAAGGGTTGAGATTCATCCATCAATTTGATCGACGATGGTTGAGTGTTAATCTTAAAGAGGCCATAACTTGAGCTCCGGGTGTTGGAATCATGAAAAATTTATACCATTGGAAAGGTATTTCAACGAATAAGATGTTGGTATGGATTTTAAGAGATGCAAGTGACCACATGTTTCCCACAAATTAAATTAAATATCAGTCAACTTCATTTTTAATGGGCTTGTGTGACAACTCAACTTCATGAGCTCATATCTTGAGATCCAGGCGATGGATTTGGGAAAAATTTATATCGTTGGAAAGATAAGAAGATGGATATGAAATATGAATTGATTTCCATGGCTAAAAGGTTTACTAACACTTCCAGAAAATTAAACACAACTCCCCCTCTTTAAAAGGGCAATTAATTGAATTTTGAAAAATAAAAGTTTATTTAAAAACTTTTATTAAAAGGGAAAGGGGCCCATTTTAGATATGTGTATATTGATGATGTAATTTCATTAATGAGGATTTAATTAAATAGAATAGTTCAAAAAAATAATTGCACGATAAATTCAATAGAGGAAAAACCCTAACTACTCAAGTAGGTAGAAAATCTTATTTTAAAAAGAGTAGAAGAGCTTCATCAAAGGTCCAAGAACCAAAATTATTAGAGGGGCATGGAAGAATATCATAGGAAGAAGAAGGTAAAACCATGAATACATAACCAACCTTATGATCAAAGAAAAATGATACCATCTTCTCCACTCTTTCTATTCTTCTACACCATTTCTCATAGCTTTATGCTTGAGTCTCTGAATTGGGCACAGGGTTGAGTTCTTGAGTGTTATTCTTGTATTCTTCCAACATATTTTTTTTGTATGAACATGGAGTATTTACAACCATATACATGTTTGTATTTTGTAATGAAGAACATCTTTCATGAATAAAACTCCACAAAGAATTGGTCCGAGGTTGATTTCAATTGTATCTTGTAACTTTGAGTCTTAAGTATGAGGTATTTAAGATTGACCTATCAAATTCTCTTTTGATCTTGATAGTAGTACTCTTTTAAAATTATTTGAGATGATCAAATTATTCTCTCCTATTTTTCGTGAGGAAGACATGGATGCATTTATATATGATTAAGAAGATTGTGTATGTGATGTTGATCACAAAGAAATTCTGATGTTGAAGCCCTCCTTCAATATTTTCAATTGTTTAAAGAGTTCTTACTTCATACAAATATCATATTAGGTTATTGAAAAACCATATCATTTCATAATTTCAAGCAATAAATATCTAGGGTTTGTTGCCTTAGCATTCTCCTAATCCAAGATATCACAAATATATATTTTATCCCAAGAGGAGTACCACCTCTTTAAAAATGCAAGAGGATTTATATCCTCATGAGGTTTTCGTTTCGGTCCTGACATATTCAAGCGTCAACATTTTCATATCAGATTGAAGAACCAGAATCTCCATGGCTCGAAGTTTCGAAAACAAGATTCAAGAAAAAAAAATTCTTGTTTTAAATGTAAGGGATTTATAAAGGATTATTGAACGATGTTTCACCTTTTTATAATTTCAAAAAGAATCAAGAAGCACTAAAGATTCAGGAGAAGTTAATTCTTGGAAACTCCATTGGAAAGACTCATAATGGAGAATTTCATTCATGTCATGATACTCCTTTAAATTATTCATCAAGCCCATCAATGGCTTTACAAGACTCAGTAAAAGGGAGAAATACCCAAAGAAGGACGCAATTTCATAAAACCCCTTTAAATCTACCAGAAGTAAATTTTGAAATGCCTGATATTTCTATTGAAATTTTTTCTACATTCTTTAGGGATGCTTCAGAAGATGCAGAGAAGCACTTGTTTAATTTTAAAAGTACATGTCATGATTTCAACCTCACTGAAGACAATGTTACATGTAGATTATTCTTATAAACTATGTGATGGAATGGTCTTGAATGGTATATCTCATTAATACCTAACTCCATTACCAATTGAGATGTGTTAGAAGATTCATTTGCAAAAAGGTTCATCCCAAAAGTGCATTCATATGTTTTTGTTGATGCTTTAAATGTTTTTTCCCAGCCACCCTATCCCATATGGACACAAGCTAATGATATGATTAATTTTGAAGAAGAATCTAATCAAAGATTGGATGAAATTTCTAAGTCAAGTTAAGTTGTTGAAGATGAAGATGAAAATTCTAATTTACAAAAAGAAAACTTTGGCATTTCATATACTCCATATGAAGATCTTTCAAGCAACAAATTTGAGAATGAAATCAAGGAGCCCCCACCACGAGAAGATTTCAGCCTTGCAACAGAAGATAAAAATTTGCAAGAGCACTTGCAAAAACAAGAATTGGTGAAAGAATTGAATCTTGAGAAGAGTGATGAGCAAGATTTCCTTTACAAGAAAGAAGAGTCTTTTCACGATATTATTGATGAATCAAGAACCTTGGAAGTAGTTGGAGATAAGGAAAAAAATGAATGTATTCTTGCGTTGAAAACTCCTCAGATAATCAAAGACAATAGTATTCTCGAGCAAACAAGAATCGATTTCATTGAATTATGGTTCTAGAGCATTGTTTCCCAAACAATGCAATCAAATTTTCAGCACACTTGGTTCAAATTTTCTCCAGTACACGTTGAGAGTGCCCCTGACTCATTGGTACAAGTCCCAATATGTTTCAAATTTTTTGAGTTCAATATGAAGATCAAGTCAATGATTGAATGGCTCCATTCAAAATTTACCTACACCTAAGATGCCCCTTTTCTTTCAAGTAAGATAGCGTAGGTAGATCATGTATGTACTTATTTTGTTTCTTTAGTTTAGTTTTTCATAATAAGGCAGTCAAATTTGAAGATAACTCCATGAAAGAAGAATAATTACAAGAATTCATTTTGAATATGACTCCATAACTCAATAGAGAAGGAAACTAGTCTTGATATTTTTGTGTTCTCAGCAACCCACAGGGGGTCACTATCCCATAGTTGGAGCTAGTTTTTGACCAAAATTTGGTCACTTATAGGTTGCCTCTCCTGGAATAATAAAAAAATTGATACCAGAAGATCAAAACTTTTAAACTATTATAATTTCA
>JZKD02S1673698.1:309874-320928 GCA_000966675.3 Picea glauca | reverse complement strand
CTTTAAAAGGACAATGAATTGAATTTTGAAAAATAAAAGTTTATTTAAAAACTTTTATTAAAAGGGAAAGGGACACATTTTAGATATGTGTATATTGATGATGTAATTTAATTAATGAGGCTTTAATTAAAGAGAATACTTCAAGAAAATAATTGTACTTCCTCTAAATTATGATCTTCTATGGACTGTACTAGGAGGTTGCTCCTTCCTAATGGATCTTGAGGGCTGACTCCCTCTGAACTAGTACTTGGTGGGGCTTCCTACCTCACCATTGGTGGAACCATTTTATCCTCCTCATGATATGGTTAATCAATTCCATATGAATGCATGCACTTTGCATCCTACAAAGTACCATGGGACCCTTTTGGTCTCTTCCTAGCCACTGTAACGATTTTGGGTAGGCCCTTCTAGCCCTATTAACTCTTCCTGATGATCTGAAGAATGATTTTCCAAAATAGAGGGATCTGTATGGTCATATTTAGAGCCTTATGCTCCTCACAATCAATCTCCATATGAGATACTATGTATCATGTAAATGTATCCTTCTTGCTAGAAAGTTCTAACTTTATCCTCTTCATTATATGGATGTGTACGATCATGTACATAGCTCCATATCTGGATAGTTTGTTCCATGTCACGACTAGAGACCATCTAATCTATTGCCTCATGCAATCGTCATTATAGCTCCCTCTTAGAGCTATCACTTGTGACCTTCCCGGAACAAGAAACAAGAACAACACAATCTCCATGGTATCCTCCATGGAAGATAACTTGCATGAAACAAGGTTAATAACCAAGAACATCTGCTAGAGGAGATCAATTTTATGTTGCAAACAATAACATTATTAATACTAAACCATGAGTGTTTGCTTAATGATAATCATACCAACAACATTCAAGTGTTCCTAAACATTGATAGAAATAACAATAATAGAACTTTAAAGACTGTTATTTTAGTTACAATACTTCCATAAGCTACAACAATATCAAATATCAAACTTGATATGCAATCCTGGAGTCTAGTTGTTATTGTCCCACTTGAGTTGTCTTCTATTGTTTCTCCTACTCCATGGTCAGGTGCTTGGAATCATCATTGGCTAAGAGACATACTCTTCATCCTTTGACTTCTTCTCTTCAGTATCTGTTGCATGTGCATGGTGCTTCATCTTTCCCTTTTTCACGTTTAAGAGCACATTGTGCGACATAGTGTCCCATCTCCTTGCGGTTGTGGCATATGATCTTTGAACGCATCCTTCTTGTAACATGGTCTCTTATACTTCTTTGGACTGTCTTATTCCCTTTCCTTCCTCTTCTTCACTTGAACAACAAGGGATTGATTTTCATCATCATTTGTCTTTTGCGACTTGGATATCAATCCGGATTCCTCTTGGGTGCAATCTGTTGATATTATGGTAGTCGTGGGAGGTATTTACCTCCACATGTAAACCCGACGAGAATAGAATATTTCGGGAAGCAAGAAGAAACCCTAATTAGTTGTCTAATAACCCTAGAAGACAAGTCGGCTCAAGAGGATAATTTTTATTAGGTTATTAGCCTTCAAGAGAAGAAGTCAACTAAAGAAAGTATTATATACTAAGTAAATAGGCACCCAGAATGAGAAGTTGGCCCAGGCAGTTTGCCAGTTTTAGTATAAATATAGGAGGCTAGTCTTCATTCTGGCAGACATTCTCAGAACTACAGTTGCACACTTATGCACATTGCAGTTGGGCAGTTTTGTGTGCAAGTTCTGGAGAAGCTGTTGCTGCCAGTCTTTAGTCTCGATCTTCTCTGGGTTTGGACTTTCTGATCAACTTTTGGTATTATGTCTTGGTGCACTATCCTTGGAGAGAAGTGCGTTATCTTGTTTGGCTATCTATCCTAGGGTTTTCTTCCGAAATGATTCTCTGTCAAGATTAAGGTGCTCGGGTGTGGATTCGGTCTATGGTTGGGTGACAATAGTGATATTGTCTATGGTTAAACGAGTACATCCATCATATTCTAATAGGTTATGGGACCACACCTCCTTCATTCAGTCTAACCACTGGAAGGGAGCATAACCATAAGGATACTAAGCTCGTTGAAAGAACTGCCGCTAGGGTTTCTAGCAGGAGAAGTCACCAAAGCACTGTCGCTAGTGTTACTAGCAGGTGCAGTTGCAGAAACCCTAATCCTCTCGTTGAGGCACCTTAAGTGAAGGGATTGACCTGATTTCAGGATAGACTAGTGTGTCTCAGTCTAGCGCATCTCCCGGTACTCTCAACAAGCTAAGATGTCAAGTTTGAGTTTTTGATCAAATCTAGGGTTGACCAAATCAAGGCATCCATGACTTACTCTATGAAGTCAGAAAAAAAATTAGATGGGGCTTCTAACTTCAGAGCATGGAAGACAAGGATTGACCTCATCCTTGCCAAGAATAAAGTGCTAGATATAGTGAAAGGAAAGATCGTGGAACCAGAGTTTGAAGAAGGAAAAGAGAAGGAACCACAGAATGTTGCAGTTATGGAGAAGTTCAAAGACAATGACATTAATGCCATGAGTATCATATTGGATTCTATAAAAGACCACTTGATACCCTACATCTCCCATCTTGATTCGTCTAAGAAGATGTACGATGCCCTAACAAACCTCTTCTCAGTCAGAAACATTGGACAAGTAATAAGTCTGAAGAATGAGCTCCGTGACATGAAGATGAATGATGATGACAGCATAACATCATACTTTGTGAGGATCTCTCGGTCAATAGATCAACTACAAGCTATTGAAGAAATCATCTCAGAGAAGGAACTGGTAAATATAATACTCAATGGTCTTTCCAAGTCATGGGATGCATTTTCCACAAGCATGAACACAAGGAAGGAGTATCCTACATTTGAATAACTTTGGACTTGTTATGCACAAGAAGAATCAAGGATTAGTGCAAAATAGAAACCCCAAAATAAATACGATGATCAAGCCTTCACAACAAGATTCAAGAATTCCAGGAACAAAAGGAAGTTTGGCTCAAGGAAGAAGCCAAATCAAGAGAAAAATATGTCAGAAATACAATGCTTCAACTGTCAAAAATATGGTCACTACAAGAATCATTGTCCTGAGCTAGAGAAAAGGAGGGAGACACATGAAGCATCAGTTGCAGAAGAAAAGGAACCTACAAAGAAGACTAAGCAGGATGAAACATACTTCTTCTTCTAAGACAAGGTAACACTACTCTTCATAGTTGTTGTATGTACCATGTTTTCTGTACATATCTTGCATACCTATTTCTAGAAGATAATATGTTCCAAGAGAAACTTGCCTATGGAAGAACAACAAGATAAGAATTTCTATCACTATGAATACAAGTCAAGAAATACACATGAAAGGATGAAGTACATCAACAACCCTTGGTAACAATTCATGTGGAAGCTATTACATAAGTAACAACTATAAGATAAGATGAAATCAAAATCAATCTTGAAGAAACCCAAAAGAAGTAAAGACAGAAAGAACTCAAAAATCAGGAGGAGATTGGAAAAAGATTTGTGACACTTTGCAGAAGGCAATAAGGATGTAGACGAAAGCATGGACTCTCCTAGATAGAGAGAGTCGATTATATTTCCAAAAGAAGAGCATGTATTCATGCATGAAGGAAGGATTAGGAGGGAGCTAATCCTAAATCCTATGATCCATTGAAGATGATGAAGTAGCAGCCATGAAAAGAAGTACGTGTTCAGTTTGAATTTAGAAGAAGCCTTCTTCGAAAAGAAGCCTTAAAGTATCCATGGTTGTCCATTCACATCCATGATCCTATGATGAAAGGAAGAAGTTGGAATCTTCAGGGGATGGAATCTATACAAAACTCCATGGACACAAGAGCAAAAGAGAAACATGAGGAAGAACTTGTAGATTCCCAGAAAGAAAGAAAATTCATAACAACCAGTCATTGTATCGAGAATCACAAGATTACCAACCTGATATGAACTCACTAAAAGCAATCAAGTAAAGGAACTAAAATTTGCGATTAAGAACAATATGAATGAAAGCATTACGAGATCCAAAACTAGAGGTTCTCCCAGATGGAGGGAGAAGACTATGATGATTGCTTGTTCCAAGTAAACCAGACATATTTCTACATGAGCCATTATATCGTTCGCAATATCCATGGTTTGGAGTTTACATAAGATGAATGCAAATAATGTTCTCCAAAATAATTGAACAAAGAACATATGTAGAGAAACCTCAAGGATTTGAGGTATACCAGAAAGAGACTCTTATATGCAGGTGGAAGAAGATTTTGTTGGGATTCAAACAACTTGGGACAAAGCCTCTCATGCACAATAGAAGCATGGTGAAAATCTTCTATGATAAAAGTCAGAATGGTTACTCAGAATTCCAGGATGATGGATTGCTAATCCATAACAAACGCTCATGATGAAAGAGTAAGTGCCACATGGATATGTTCCAGTTTGAGCCTTGCCACGATGTTATGAGCTAGCAGAAAACAAAAGAGATGAATTCAACTATGTTATACTGTAATGATCAGAGCTATATGAAGCCTTCAGAGAAAACTGGTGTTCCAGAAAGACCGAAGTACATTGAGATAAAGCATTACATTATCCATGATGAAGTCCAGAAAAGAGAATGTGGTTCTCCAATACATATCTCCACAGATGAGCAGATAAGAAAACATTTTGGTAAAGCCTCTGTCCAAGATGAAAGAGTTTGCGTACTTAAGTTGAAGCTCATGGGAAAAGGAAGAGATGACTCCCAAGTTGGGAGGGAGCACTGATGTGTTATTGATTTATGGAAAATAATTTTTCAAGTTCGAAAAATGGTCCAGGATGAGCAGTTCCTTTCCAGTTCGGAAAGTGGTTTGAGATTTTTGATGGACAGGCATTTTCCGATTTGAAAAATGGTTTAGATCGAACGATCATTTTCGTAATGAAAATGGTTCGATGGATTGTTGATGTACCATAGACAATGATTCCCCTTATGGTTAACATAGGGAATGGTCTAGGACAATCTCTCTTCTTGATGGCCACTCTTAGTAGTGGTCAAGAAGACTGATTCGCCTCGCCGGAAAATCATTCTTTCGAAGCTCACAGTAGTGAGAAGTTTCGAAGAATGGTCCATTTTGGAGGTTGGTGCAGGACATTCATTTCCTTTGGAAATGGTCCGGACAGTCATTCCCTAGGGCATATTCATTCTCTCCAGGCTGCACTTTGTTTAGTGTCGGAGGAATGGCCCGGATAGGTGAATGGCTCATGTTCAACAATCAAAGACGGACATTCCCTAGGGCATAATCATTCTCTCCAGGTTTCACTTTGTTTAGTGTCGGAGGAATGGCCCCAATAGGAAATGGTCTAGGCTCATAAATCAAGACAATTATTCTTCCTTGCTTGAGAAGAATAGTCCAGATAGCTCATCATTGATGCTTTACCTTCTGAGGGAATATGCTCTTCTATATCTCACAGATGTGAGTGGAATAATGGCTCAGATGATTCAGTTTATATCATAACAATGTTTTCTGTGCAGGTTGATATCAGATGATATGATTTTTATGGAGACTGTATGTCTCCGGACAGTAGATGTATACTATTGTGGTGGATGTGTTCCACTGATTGTGACTATATGTCACTGATCAAGTATCCGTGTGCTACTTGGTGTGGCAATGTGCCACTGGATTGTAGTTGTGTACTACTATGGATAGACACAGTTGTGTTCTATTGAATGGCATTGTTTTGATTGCCTTGAAGACTATCAGTAGTGTTGGAAATGATCATCAACTAGATGGATGACCAATGGATAGAGATTTCCCAAACAGAGAATGGTCCAGGACATTTATTCTTCTAGGACATATGTCCAGATTAGAAGAATGGTTCTTGTGTCACTCTATGGAGTGAGTGACTTATCCAACATTGTGTCTTTTTACTCAGATAGAGTATGGTTTCGAGAGATGATGCAACTGATGACACCGATAGTGATGATGGTGCTCATGATCTAATCATGAGATAGTCTATATGACTATGTGGATGCTACCAAGTGAATGGTATGTTTGTGATCAAGACCATTACCTTCAATACCTCCCTAGCTAGGAGGGAGTGTTGATATTATGGTAGTTGCGGGAGGTATTTACCTCCATGTGTAAACCTGACATGAATAGAATATTTCAGGAAGCAAGAAGAAACCCTAATTAGTTGTCTAATAACCCTAGAAGACAAGTCGACTCAACAAGATAATTTGTATTAGGTTATTAGCCTCCAAGAGAAGAAGTCGGCTAAAGGAAATATTATATACTAAGTAAATAGGCACCTAGAATGAGAAGTCGACCCAGACAATTTGCCAGTTTTAGTATAAATATAGGAGGCCAGTTTTCATTCTGGAAGGCATTCTCAGAACTGCAGTTGCACACTTGTGCGCACTATAGTTGGGAGTTTTGTGCGCAAGTTCTGGAGAAGTTGTTGCCACCAGCCTTTAGTCTCGGTCTTCTCTGGGTTTGGAATTTCTGATCAGCTTTTGGTATTCTTGCTTGGTGCGTTATCCTTGGAGAGAGGTGCACTATCTTGTTTGGCTATCTAGCCTAGGGTTTTCTTCCGAAATGATTCTCTATCAAGATTAAGGTGCTCAGGGGTGGCTTTGGCCTATGGTTGGGTGAAAATAGTGATATTTTCTATGGTTAAACGAGCACATCCATCATATTCTAACACAATCTACCCATAGCTTGTTGAACTTGGGAAATTTTCTTCTGGTGCAAATCCCTTGAACAAATGGATCCCAAGGGGAGGGAAATACATTAGTGTAGTAGTCACAAGTTCAATGTCTTCTATTGGATATCCAATGGCTTCTAGATGGTCCTTGATCTACAAGATCCTCATAAAATAGTTGACTACTATTTCTTATTTGTTCGTTGTCACGTTCCTGAGTTGATGCCTTAGAGTAAGCTTTCGATTGGTATTCTTACTTTCATAAAGTATGGTTAGGGCATAAAACATCTCCTCTGGTGTTTTCAGTTTGAATACATTAGGTATCGGATGATCCTTTATTGATTCTGTCAAGATCCTCTTCATCTTTAGGTTTTGGAAGTGTTTGCTTGACATAATCCAATCAATCATTCTCTTCTAGAATGAGAAGAACTATGTGCTTCCAGAATCTGAAGTTGTCTACTCCATCCAATCTATCTTCAACTCTCATGTTGGTTGACATTTTCGCTGGTAGAAACCCTAGCTCTGAAAAACTTCGATTTTTCAAACTTCACCAAATTGAAAGCCGAGGGTTGCAAGGGGTGCACTAGGGTAGGGCACACTGCTCTATGTAAAGAAAATTTCCAACGCCTTTGGAACTAGTTCTCAACGAGCTTGAAAAGGTTTATTTTGCAGCGACAACATGGAGTGGGCCCATAACCTGTTAGATTTTCTTTACTTATAGAACAATAGTGTTCTTTTAATTATTTAACATTAAATTATATATCATATACAGATCTATAACACCATAAAAAAGAGACAAAAGAACACATGAGATTTTAATCTTGGGAAAACCCTAAATGGGGGAAAAAACCAACAACCTTTCTTAGATAGATTTCATTCAAAAGTAAAGTCCAAACATATAAAACCTAGTACAAAGGCTAGATCAACCAAAAATACCACCACAATTGCAATAGCAACACAATACCAAGTTAGTGCACCTCTACCAAGAGTAGTGCACAAGAGAGAGATACCAAAAGACTAAACAAGAAGAATTTTCTTCACTGCAGTTGTTGTGTCACCTTCTTCAAACTTGTGCCTTGCTTCTGGGTAGATGAGAGAGTGTGTGAGAGTGAAAAAATGAGACAAGGTGCCTCTTATTTATAGTCTTTATGTCCTTCTAGTTGGGATAACTTCTCATTTGGAAAGGTGGCTCTTCACTGTTATTTATTCTTCTGGGTTGACTTCTCTTCTGGGGTATTTCCACATCTGTCCAGTGGATCTCTTGCTTCCAGAATATTCTTCTCATCTAAGAAAGGTCATCTAGGAGGGAAATTTCCTCCCGCATCTACAACACATCAACAATATTTCTTTGCAAATCTAGTCTTCCTCTCTTGGCTCACTCGCTTCACCTTTTCCATTTAACTTGTTGCAATTTAACTAATCTCTCTTTGGCCTTTCAACAACTCACTCTCTTAAAGTTTTTCACAATATGGATCTCCATACCAAATGAATTACCCACAGGTAACCATAATGAAACTCTATGCAATCTAGTGCTCCTTCGAGCACACTTAGTTCTTCTCTTGAACTAACTGAGCACACTTAGTTCTTCTCTCGAACTAACTTAACGATGAAGTCTCCAGGATGCTATAGGTACATATTTGGACCGATTTCAAGGAATATATAGGTATATACTTGTAAAAATATTTATTTCTTTGATACCAAACTGATGCAATCACTCACATGTATATGAACTCAAAACTATGTTATAAATTAACTGAAAATAGTGACAATCATATAAAAATAAAATTTCCATAATCAGGGAAAAGAATCCCCTTTATTTATTTAGCAAGACATATAACTAAACTAAAACATATCTGAACCCCTCTGGTTTGGGAATGTATTCCCAGTTTATTCCCTACCCATAACCCAAAACTTAGAAAATATCGACCCCTACAACATTGCAATCTAATGACAACATAGGTCCAATTACACGGGGATAACCTTTTGCATGCATGCCACATTATTGGTTTTCAACCCATTTGCATTGCCCCTGGCATACACAATGCTTCCATCCAAATCTGTAACCTTTCCCCCCAGTTTTGTAACACCCAGACTACATTGTAATCTCTGTCAGATTGATCGCCATAATATGTTATTAATTAGAAAAGACAGAGTGACTAAAACCAATCCATAAAATCGCGGAATAGAGTGGCTCAGAAATGACAGACATATACAAAATGCGAAGGATACTCAAGACTGCCACATTTTGGAATGCGTGGATGCTCTGCATCACATAGCTTTCCTAGTGCATTTTAATTTGTTATCAAAGTCACCACTGCATTTCATCAATTGCGAGTGACTCCCTATGAACGAATCTTTCCAGGTGCATTTCAAGAATATATTTATAGAGGTTGTGATTTACACATGACCGAAGGTGACACCTAACAACACATGGCATCATAGTTTCAATATATGAACATCTCAACGTGGCATGTCATACATCATATGAACGAGAATGAAAGGGAAATGTAAATTCAAATTTTGAATGTCTCGTGCTCTCCAACTCAATTAGATACAACTATGTTGAATATTTTTTTTTTTTACAAGAACTGGGAAATATATATTAAAAAGTGTGGATAAATCCACTGTATTACAAAAAAAGGGCCATTAGAGGCCTTCGAGAAGTAAAGACTTTGAAGCTTGGAAATACTAAAACAAAATTGGTGTTCATAGAGTTTCCACCTTCCCTAGCTATACTGCATTGATTGTATTTTGCAAAATACAATCTATAAAATACTTTGTTGATATATATCGAAAAGAAAAACATGACATCTGAATTTTAAAAGAACTCAACTACCTGGTTCCATTTTGATCTTTGAATGGCCCTGCTATTCCCAAATTGAGTCTGGATGAGGCTCGTTGAGGTTCGAAATTTGGTTGACCGTGACTGAGTTTACATTCTCTGACGCTCCCTGGGTGCTTTCTGATGTGCTTGGTTGTTGATGAGTTCATTCAAGCTGATCCAAACGGCGCTGCATTATCTCCATACTGCTACATTGTTCTTCAATCTAAATCCTCTCGGCATAACTTTCACCTTGAAGCCTTTCAATCAGGTGTCTGTGTTGAGAGAGGGTTTCAAGTTCAAATGTTAGAGTGGAGCTAAGTGCTCCCATATGAATTCACACTCTTTAGCAACCCACACATTCATCCTAGGGATCCAGCTGACTAGATCCAGCAAGATGGCCCTTGAAACCCTGCATATGTACTAGTGTTGATGCGCTTTGATTCCTCTGAGAATTGTCCAAGCTGCTAAGGGGGTTGGAAAGCTGCAGCAAAATGGGAATTCAGTGTGATGGAAAAAGGAAAGGTGGAGCCAAAATAAACAGAGACCACTGGGTTAAGGTCTGGGTGGAACATAGACAAGGCGGAGAGCGAGGTGGTGGGCGATTCAAGGAAAAATGGGTGGGAGCCCAGAAACTCTGGGAGGAGAAACTCTGAAAGACAAACGATAAAGAGAAGCCTAAGAAGTAAACGGAGAGCACTGGTCATAAATAGCTTACCAAAACCACAAATAGACTTTTCCCCTACAAGGACAAGCACTGGACGAAATTCCCCCATGTAACGATCAATGTTGATTTGTGCCAAACAAAAAGGTCACTGAATCTACCTAGTGCAATGTACCTGAGGCCTTCATGTCTGTGGGCTTGGGCCTAAACCTAACATCACCTTGACAAATTAAATACATGTCTGGGATGTTGCTTGCACAATCCATCTACGTCGGAGCCTTCATTACTTGTGTTCCCACGAGCTCGAATGGACATAATGATTGGCCACCCAAAACCATGATGAGACTGTCACATAAGCTGGTAACTGCAAATGTACTTGGTTGGTGAGACATTGAAACCACACTTTCCACCCGTCTGCTCCACCATTCCCCACTGTCATTGGCATGCTCCACGTGTCGGATCCACCTATCCTCCTTTGCGTTGGAGCTCCAATAAGCACCACCTCTAACCTTTGTGCACTAGCTCCTGTTCATGTGACGCATTAGGTTAAGAGGGCTACGACTTGAACACCCTCCACGCCTAAGGTTCCAGGAGGTTTCCCAATGGATTCATTCTCCAATTTATCTGTTGTCGTGTTGTTTTCCATTAGAATGTGAAAGAATGTTGGTTTGAGGGACTTTGAGTCGACTCGTATTCGATCAATTATTCTTTTTAGGATCAAATTTTTTGAGTCTGTCCCCTGGACCGTCATTCTTATGACTATCTTGGAGTCTCCTATAACATTCATTTTGGAAATTTGGTGAGTCTTTGCTAGTTGGAGGCCTTTGATTAATGCATAAGCCTTTACTTTATTGTTGGTGTCTTTCCTGATATTCCAGTAGTAATTTAA
>JZKD02S1673698.1:252778-309824 GCA_000966675.3 Picea glauca | reverse complement strand
CAAAACAAAGTGTATGAGCCTATTATTTTTGGATCCAATCATTTAGGCTATGTAGAGTATGAAGCTTCCAACATGATATTTGCATTGAATGGGATTTCTTACCAGAATGAAGGTTAAAACTTGTAATCCAAGCCTTCTATGGGATACTCCAATTGGATGGATCTTCTATGTTCAAGAATTTAATGTTCATGATCTCTGAGAGGAGAGTTTTTTCCTTGCCAACAACACTTTGGGGAAGGGATCTTTTTCCGTATAAGATTTGTTTCTTTCTTTCTAGCCAGATCTACCAACATATGTACTCGGGGAGAGACCTCCACAATTGCTTGAAGATTGATTTTTCCTGGAAGGTGCCCTGGTAGAAATCTTCCCAATTTCCCAAGAAAGGATTTAGATGAGAGGGCCATCTTACTCGTCATGTAATATATCCAAAATCCACGTTCCAGACTATTGTCGAAAAGGGGCAATCCCAAAAGAGGTGTCAGATGGTATCTTGACTAGTTTGGCAAAGGGGGCATTTGAAGGGACCATGAAAACCTACTTTCATCATATTTTCGCCCGTTAGAATTTTTCCATGTGCTAGGGACCAAATAAAGATGTTTGTTTTAGGAAGAGAGTCTTGGCTCCAAACACTTTTTCATTTTTCTAAGTTTTGGAACATCCTTAAAGAGGAGAGGAGAGTGTTGTATCCTTCTTTTACTGAATATCCATTTGTTCCCCAAACACGATTGTCTGGAGTATCTCTAAGAATAGGAGTTGCTCCTTTGAGGGTTGAAATCAGAGCTTGAGTTTGACTAGACATGTGAGCAGGGACACCTCCCAAACATCCACTTCTTCCAACTTCCATTTTCGTTCCAAGTTGAGATGTCAAAGAGAGTGTGTTTGTGCTCGGCTACCAACCATATTTTTAGATCACTGAATTCTACCTCTCGGGAGATGAGGTTGACTCCCAAGATCGGGTCTTTCCATAGCCTGATCAGTTTTCCATATTCCAAAATCCACGAAATATACTCCTTAAAGAAGGGGATAACAACTCTTACGAGTTTCCAGATTTGCGATCCAGGTTGGGGATCAGGCGTGTTATCCATGCATCTTTTTCTTCCTCCCAACCTGTATTTGTTATTATAGCCGTTTTCCACCAATACTTTTTTCTCGACACTATCCTACAGAGAATGTTGGCTCCCATTGCTATATTTTCCACTTTAGGATCTTTAATTCCCAATCCCTCACTTTTTTTGGGTGTGGATACGATATCCCAATTTCACTAGGTGAAATTTTTTGGAGTTGGATTTTCCCCCTTGCCATATAAATTTGCGTATGAGATGGGTCATGTCGTTCAGCACGCCCTTTGGGGCTAGGAGGGAGGAGAATTGGAGGAGGGGAAGAGCATAAAAGACTGATTTTATAAGGATCACCCTCCCCACTAAATTGAGCCACCTTGACCCCCAGGACTCCATCTTTTCCCTAACTTTTTGAAGAGAGAGTTGCCAATACTCACCAGGGAGCGATTTTAAGCACAAAGGTAGTCCAAGATATTTGAAAATTTTCCAATCAATTGAGATGCCAAAGCCCAGAATTTGAGCGATCTTTGCTCTGATATTAGCTGAGACGTTCCATACATAGATTTGACATTTTGTCTTATTTAGGAGCCCACCTGAAACTAAGAGAAAGGTGTCCATAACTTGATTTAGTCTTCTAGGAATAATTTGTGAAGCTCCACTCAAGAGGATCATATAATCAACAAATTGTGAGTGATTGTTTCGTTTGACACCCTGAGCTATTTCGATTCTTGGAATTGAGTCGTTGATGCTTTCCCACTCCAGTGTTTGATTAAGAGTCTATGCCATGATCACATACAGAAGAGGGGGGAGTGGGAAGCCATGCCTTAGTCCTCTGGAGGCCCTAAAAAAGGGAGTTGGTCTTCCATTTAAGAGGGAGGCGATCCAGGGGGGACGCAATGCAAGTTTCCGTCCATGATATAAAATCTTGATTGAACCCAAAAATTTTCATAACCTTGAAAAGAAAATCATTTTCTCGTCTATCAAACAACTGTGTTGAATATTATTGAAATCTCAAACATGATTTTCACGGACCGTTTCAAGGTATCTTCAATCCACTAGAGTTGGCGAAGAATTTTGATATGTGTCACTTACTACAAGGGAGATTTGTAATATTTTATTTTTTCGAGGATAGTGCTTAGGGTAAAATTTTCTTGTTATGAGCTCAACAAGTCACTTATGGGGATTGAACCCAAGTGGGGAGCATAACAATCATTCCTTCATATATATATATATATATATATACAGAGAGAGAGAGAGAGAGAGAGAGAGAGAGAGAGAGAGAGAGAGATCTTAATTACGGATCTATTGTGCTAAGAGAGGGATCAAGTCTCTGGAGGTGAAAACTTTTTTTAAATTGAAAAAACCTTAAAAAATGTTTGCACCTCCATGAATTTGATCCCTCATGCATTTACGATGAATTTGATTTAGAGTTAAGATGAGTTTACACTAGTTTTAATTTTTATGTATTAAAAAATTTTGTATTGCAAAGGTTAAATGTAAATATGGAATAACAATGTGTAGAGAAAAGTTTGAAGAAGGTGAAGGTAGTTCCCATACTGTGAATCAAACTAGGAAATATGATGCTAGTAGAGGTGGCGGGTTAGTAAGAAGAGGTAGAAAACAAAATTTTAAAAGAATTTGCTTCAGATGTGGAGGACATGTGATAAGATTGAAACTAGTAAATCCCTTAACTCTAACACAAGACACAAGACAAGTAGGAAGCAATTGTCTAACTGTAAACTAAAATTATATTTTTATTTATTTATTTATATGCCATGATGTATTCATTTTTATTTATATGACATGATGTATTCATAAGAATGTAAAATGAAGTGGGAGAACACTTATCTTGGACTTAATCTCCATGAAATGAATAAACAATGTGTATATATAGCAAATTATGGAAGACCATTAATGTTCAAAACATAAAACATTAATTTTCATAACCAACATTAGTTATGCCTCCTTGGGGAATGTGTGTCCACATTCATCACGATCTTTCATCTTTACCTTTATGCTTACTGTCAAAGAAGAAGATATCTAGCTAAGTCTACTTAATCATGGTAGTTGGTGGAGCATTAATTATAGTGTAAAGTTTCATGCTCTCTTTCAAAACAATTTGAGCAAATATTGTATGAGTGGATAGAGCCGCCCCTTTCAACTAACACCCTATTAGGTGAAAAAAATATGGTGAGCATTAAGCATCCCTCATAAAATAAGAGGCATTTTGACACCTTCCTTCACTGTCAATCCCATGGGCATAACATCTCTTTGGAAAACACTTTTTGATGGTCAAACATTTCTTAGTTTAATGGTTTTCCACATGTTAGATGTTACCATGCCCATTGTATTTCAAAACCCATGAGCTTAGGTGCCCATGGAATATGGATGACCCCATCTCAATGTGCCTATGAAATATGGATGGATGCAACCTATATTTAATGTTTAATTCCATGTAAGTTTAAATATTGAATATTGTAAAGGCCACATGGATTTGAATTTGAATTTCATAAACCCAACTAGCTTGCTAAGTGTGATTTCAATTTGCAAGGGGATAGTGGACATGGGAGGGGAGAGGATTGAATCCCATTGTAAGTTAAGGAGAAGTAATAGATATTGATTGATTGCTATTATTTCCAAATGTTTGCATGACTACATGGCCATTGTTGAAGGCCTCCTCAAGGGTTGTGACATTTGTTTTTCATTAGTGATTTCCTAGATTTGGAGCCTGTTAGCGCTCTGTAACTTCATTTGGTTGAGAAAAGGAATGACAGAGGCAACCTACAAACCAACTTTGAGGCTGGAAACTAGCCTTTCCGACCTAGAGAGGGCTGTCTCTGAGACTTTGTTTCTGTACAGGTCATGGCTTTAAACTGTCGGCTAGATTTAACACTTTTGTACAATATTCTTAGTTCTATTGGCGAAAGAAAGAAAGACCTTGGGCTATGTAGTCAATTTAAGAAAACGACAGAAACAAGTGACTTAGTGACTGAACTTGAGAGGATAAAGACTAAGTAAGCAACATTCTTTCAGTTAAAAATAGTTGTATGTGGCGAGAGAAAAACACATGAAGCAACTCGGAGCATCGCTGGGGATGAATTCAGAGTTCACTTAGAAGAAACACAGTCATCTAAATGGTGTGAATCTAGAGCACCACACAGTGAATTCTAGATTTGAATCATGTTTTGATTTAGATAAATTACAGATATGAATATAAAGAACACAGGAAAGCACGTACACAAAGAGAGAGTGCAATACATCAAACTGCTACCATTAGAATCTTTTCGTCAAAGTTTCAGGACCTTTGCATTAAGTTTCAATCGAGTTCGAAAGCTACATTCAATAGTCATTATCTACATTTTTTGCCAACCAACTTGGCTTACATTGAAAAGACGAAATATATAGACCAAGGTGTGCCACTTGGGCTACCCTGCCCTCTAACTATTATCCCTAGAAATCAGGCTCTGACTGTTCTCTACTAGATGACTCTTCATATGACACTTTACTAAAAAAGAAACTAACTACATTTGATTGCACAATAACCGATGTCTTTGGCATGACAGTTCGGTCATCAACAAGATTTCATCGTTAGAGGGTGATGTGTCGATGTTTTTCCTTTGACAGGGTATCTAGACGATCAAGTGCTCTGTCAGACTCCTACCACCCATTGTAATGGCCTTGATTTATATCGCGCGATCATTTGTTGGAGCGTGCATGTGGCAGGTAACCGCGGACTGTCGTAGGTGTTATCAAGATGACATCACCAGTTAGGGGACAACGTCTTTCTTAAAACTGTCGCGTGTCCAATGTACACATGTCCTTTTTAATAGATGGGTCTCCAGTGTTGTGTGTCGTATGCTTTCTGCGCGGGTACTTGTCAAAGTCCCAACCTCCTGGTAGGAAACAAGACATGGGGAGACAAAATCGCGCCACGTTTAAGAAGACAAAAATGGAGTCGGTTAATTATTCTTTTGACCTCGTCCGCAGTTTTGATGTTCGAAGTAGTCTCCTGATAGACCATTTTTTCCTTTTCAGATTCATTACTTGTCTATGTAGGACTGTGTTTCCTTTCAGCGTCTTCTACACATTGTGCAGAGCTGCACAAACCTTTTCTAGGGCCGGTCCACATTCCTTGAAGTGCTTTTCATTTCTTTCTTCTGACATCCTCTGTGCTTCACGCAGTTGGATGATTATGTCTTGCGCTTCCTTGAGCTACCTCATGAGCCAAGTCACGTTTCCCTCTCAACCTTGTGATGTTGATGCCTCAAGGATCTACGTTGCTAACTGTTGTCTCAACTCACTGTTCTCTTGGTATAGCTCATCAATAGTGAGTTGTGCTTACTTTAGCTACTACGACGGTTCATGAATATATGTGCTTTCAGTGTTTGTCCCTCTCCTTCTGTCGTAGGTTTATCAACTTAAACCTTCGATAGGTTCTAGTCGAATGGCGTGCATGAGTAACTCTTCGACGACTGACTTTACACGCCACTCACTCGGGACTTGGGCCTCCTTGATCTCTTTGTTCTTCCTTGGCCTGCCCCTTTTTCAAGGTATCGGATGTTGGGGGGATAGGGCTTCCAATGTCTTCCCTTCTTTTGCATCCACGCGGTGAGATGTTACATTCCCCATGGGTAAAGGGGAATCTCCCTTAGGGTCCCTGGGGATGCTATCTATGAGTAGAAACGAATCCCAGTTTTTTCCCAATCATCGCAACTCCTCAACTATCAACAATTTTATCAATGAGACATGAGATAGTTTCTTCTTCGGTTGGTTTGCTTCAACCCGGATGTTTTCTACCATTTCTTGGAGGCTTTGGTGCAAGAAGAAAGGAATATTTAAAGGTCTCCTTCCTGTGAAATTCATCAACAATATGATGTGATGTGTGTGTATTATGTCAAATCTTCCTTCACAGATGAAATATTTCCTAATCGCCCTCAGGAGCTTCTGAAAAGGCTCCTGTAGATATCGACTTGGAATGCCTGCTTTGACCTTCCCATTTAAACAGTATTGTTTGATAAATTCCTCATAGCATAGCACGTCAAAAGGCATTCCTTTAGACCACCTTTCACCGCATGGAGGGATCTATGTTGCAGCTGATAGGGTTTCCTCCATCACCTGGAATGTATTTCCTGCAATTACTGCATGGAGCCCATTGAAACTGAGCACGAACTATTTTGCCAGCTTCATATTGAATCCTTCGATTTTCTTACAAAAGAAAATGCACCCGACTTGTTCAAAGGATGCCCTGACATCCAGGTCTTCATTTATCGATGTCAAGCTTTGAGGTTTGGGCCCCACATTTCTATCACTCCACACCCCTTTCCTTATGTTCTAAGATGTTTCCATGGTGCAATGCATGTTTGTTCTAAGCGCGACAGATTTAGCACAGATCCAAGGTGATAATATTTCTTTTCCCGGGTTTGTGACGTAGTTGAAAGCAATCGAATTTCCTACCATGAGAAACTTAGGGCTCGCGGGAAGAATTACAGACAATGCATAAAATTGGTTGGTGAACAGAACACATGCAGAGCAATTGGAATTTATAACTAGTTAGGCGAGAGATGAAATATTGTGAGTGGACACTGAATCCATGGTGACTGGAGGTTTCAAAGCGAGCCGAAGATTTTTGCAGCACACCCATGCAAGGGGTACACTTCGGGCCATGTAAAGTATAGTTGATAAGAGCTACAGAGTATACATGATATGAGCGTTGTGATTTTTCATTCTTTCTGACTTCATAATGAGCTGATGATGGTCATTGTGCCTGTCGATGTGACTTCTATTTAACAACTTTCCTTAAACTTTTGCACGTAAAACCTTCTCTTCTAACATGACCCGACTCTTTGGGAAAAGACCTTTATCACTTATACATGTTTTTATTCTGACATCCCTTCCCGACTCCAAGGGCCAACCTGCCACTTGTTGACTTTGACCCATTTGTTGTTCAGTACCTGACCTCACACACTTTGACACACAGACCATGACTCAAATAAGACTGAATCTAACTGAAAAAATGACGACGCTAATAGCTGGCTCTAATGGGAATGCTATCCTCCCAGTGAGGTGGTAAAGAACAACAGACTAGGTGCCTGACCATTGCGCCTTATTCGACTTCCATAATCTGAAACAACGGAAAATAAAAACACAACCTAGACCTTCTTGACATAGTTTCGACTAGACTCAGCATAAACTTAGGGCCTTCACTCTTGGCTTCATTTTTCTACTGACATACTGACTCGAAATTCTTTCTTTGAAAACAAAAATGAAACGACTATTTACAATGACATGAAAAATGGAATAGACCTTACTGAACCAAATAGTGTTTGAGGAACCTGCCATTTACATGCCCTCCGCCAGTGGATTCTTTGTTAAGCTCTTCTAAAAGATATGCGTTGTTCCCATGGCACGCGTCGATTCTGAAAGCGCTCGTCCAAAGATGATATATTTTTCCATGCTTTCCCTTGTCTTCGTTCCTCATGTCCTACTTTAGCACCAAATCATCCGCCCAGAATTCCTCCTGTTTAGCGTGCTTCTTGAAAATTTTCTTCATCCTGTCTAAGGTGAAGTTGTGATCAGTTTTAAACCTGCTCCCTCATCTTTTGCATGTGAATCAACTAATTTATCCTTCTCTGAGTTTCATTTGGCCCAGCCTCTTGTTCTTGTAGTAACTTCCTGACTGACATTCCCAGTGAGTTGGGGAAAATTGCATCTGCGCCATATAAGATTTGGTATGGCGATGTCGAGATGGAATTTTTGGTAGTGACTCTGTCAACCCATAGCTCGTAAATGGGTGTCTTATGCCATGCCTTCTTGTTGTCCTGCAGGATCCTTTTGATAATCCAGGTTAAGATTTTGTTGGATGATTCTGCCAATCCGTTACCCTATGGGTAATAAGTCGTAGAATGTCCCAGGGTTATATTGTAGTTGTTACAAAATGTTTCCATTTTCTTGGATTTAAATGCAGCTGTGTTATCCATGATGATCTTGATAGGGCACCCAATAATGTCATGTGTCACTTCCTCCTCATTTGTTGTTCTAATCAATGAGGAAGCTACATAATTTTTCAGAAGCGGAAAGGGAGTCAGATAAGGTTGTCCATTATTGCCTCTCTTATTCATCCCGGTGATGGAAGGGATCAGTCTATTACTGAAGCATAGTTTTGAGGAAGGACTAATAACAGGGATTAAAGTTGCCAGAGTGACCAAAATCTTACATCTCATGTTTGTGGACGATGTCCTTATTTTATCAAAGGCCGGCATGGCTGAATGGCTAGTGATCGACAACCTTATCAGTTTTTTCTTCAAAGCTATGGGGCTTTCGGTGAATCTAACCAAATCCACAGTCTATTTCGAAGGACTATCAAACCTTGAGTTGATTTCTTTCAAAACCTTGTTGCCTTTCACTTTTACTGATCTTTCTCTAGGTTTCTGTTACTTGGGTTACTTCTTGAAGACTGGAGCTTGGTGCACAGCAGACTGGGACTGGTTGGTTAATAGAGTCACAAACATGATAAATTTATGGTGCAATAGATGGCTTTCACTAGGGGGGAGATATATTTTGGTAAAAATTGTTCTGGAAGGACAATTGGTATATTGGATGTCTAAGGAAGCTTTGCTCTGGATGGTTTTAAATAGAATTAGGAAATTGATGTTTCAATTTCTATGGTCTGGTCATTCAGATACTCAACACTATCACCTCTATAGATGGGAGGTTCTCTCTAGGCCGAAAAAACTCGGGGGTTGGGGCTTCCATAATCTCAGTATCTTCAAACTAGCTCTAAATGCTACTACACTTTGGAGGGTATTAAACCAGAATAGTCTCTGGCAGAAGGTTATCAGAGATAAATATTTACACAATGTTACTCTCATTAACTGGATTAGGCAGCCTTCCCACCACTACTCTTCAGCATCGATATTTTGGACTAGCCTCAATCGAGCGCTCCCAGTCACCATCCATTGGATCAGCTAGTGTCCTGGAGTCGGCTACCTTGTTGTTGTTGGCCGCAATAGGATATTGGGCATGGGCAGAAGCTCGATCCTCACCGATGAGCTCTTAATTGTACTAAAAGGGAAGAACATCTCCACGCTGTCTCAAGCATATTTAGCAAGTGATCTCGTTACCTCCGTGACGGTTTGGAGGAGTAGCAAAGAGTTGGGGCTAATGGACACACATGCCAGCGAGTGGAACAACTACACAATGGAACTCAGACAGGCCGGAATAACACTCGAGGAAGGCGCGCTAGACAAGCTATTATGGAATGGAGGTGACTCGTCTAGAAATCTCATGGTCAGAAACTGTTACAATGCCATTTTTTTAACTCAACATTTACCGATCAGGAGCGGGTGGAAGGCTAGTCTCTGGAAATGGAGAATCCAGTTAAAAAAATTGTTATTTTTCTGGCTGGCCATCGAGTATAAAATTCTAACATGGGACACATTACAAAAAAAGGGGTGGGAGAGACCGGGAATGTGCTAATTGTGCAGAGAATCCACCAAAGATAGCACCCATTTATTCATATACTGTCCATTCACGCAGGCAGCCTAGTCAAATTTTCAATCCACACTAACTTTGAATGTTACATAGAGTGGCCAGAATATAAATGAGTGTATGGAGATGTGGATGTGAAACAAAGCCATTTCAAAAAAACTCCCAGTCTTGCTGAGTTGGTTCTTTTGGCAGGAGTAGAATAAAGCGTTGTTCGAAGGGAAGGCGCCATTAGTCAAATCTATTGTCTATAAGACACTAAGTCTATTCACTAAACATTCAACAGATTTAAATTCACAAGCTATAAGGTTGTCCCCAATTTTCCAAATAAATGAGTTCACCATGGCCTTCTTTGATGGGGCTTCCTCAGTCGAGGGATCAAATTGTGGGGTAGGGGGATCACTCAAATGAACAAATGATCTGAATATCAGATGGATTTTCAATTGTGGTGTAGGTTCTAATACAAAAGCTGAATTACTCGGAGCATGGGCTACATTTGCTATGGAAAAATTACTAGATATTCACCATATACAGATTTTTGGGGATTCCAAAGTAGTCATTGAATGGCTAGAACAAAAATGAAATCTCTAGGCTGTCAATATAGAAGGATGGAAGCGTAGTACTCGGGACATGGGGACATCTTTTCAAGGAACCAACTATCAACATATCTTCAGGGAATCGAATGAGGAGGCCAACAAATTATCTAAACGAGCTCTCTCGGTGCCAAAGGGAAGATTAATCTACTTCAACTAGGATGGTGAAGTTGAGAGCTCTCCTCAATTCTTAAAAATTTTCTAACAGGCTTTCTCCACCTCCCTATGGATAGGACTGCATTGATTGGGTTCGAATAAGACTCGAAGTTTCAAAGATTTGTTTCTCTTTTATTTTTCTTGGTTGGTTCATTAACCATTTTATTTTTTTGTTTCCCCTGTTTTATGGATGATGAATTAGAGAGAGTGATGAATGGCTATTAATCCATAAAGCATATTTCCATGGATCGTTGAGCGACCGATGTAAAAAAAAATTATTATTAATATGATTTTGTGTGATTTTTCTTCTTGAAAAAAAAAAGTGAAAGTGTAATATCAACAATAGTAGTTGTTCACCATATATAACTATTTTCTTCGATTTGATCCTTTTGAACTATAAAATTTTCTAATCTATATATTAAACTCAATCTATAATTTCTCAATCTGATTATTCCATGAGTAATGGAATACATGTTGTAATGAGACTAAAATTTATGGCGATAAAGACGTTATCTTTACCTACATAGTTCTTTCGAGTCTTCGTTTATCCACAACATCGCTTGATATACTAACACCAATAATTCTACAAATTTGAGATCAATAAGCAATTTCATTATTCAAGTTTATAATTATATCACCCTAATCTATAGTTGATTTATTTAATCATAAAACATTGCTTGATACATCATCGTATCACAAATAACCTTACTTTAATTAGACTTACAATTTTTACCCAGTCTATGCTTTTTAATTTATCGAGTAGTAAGTGTAATGTCAACAATAGTAGTTGTTCACCATATATAAAGTTCGAAGGATATCCAAGGTCTCGAAATTTAAAGTTGGTTATCTCTATTGGGCATTGTCATTAATTTAGTTATGAAGGGATCATCTAAATGATAATATACATCCTTTAATGATATTGATCATAAGTATAATATATTAAAATTTTATTGAAAAAAAAAGTAAAACGTATGCACAAATTTCAGCATATAAGGAAGAACAAAGTCACCCAAAGTAACCATTTGAGAGATTCAAATGTAAATGAGATTGCTCCTAGAGATAGGATCTAATGAACTGGATTGAAATCCTTAGAGTAATACGGATAAATAAATAGAGGATAATGGATGTTCAAGTTTATCATTCATAAAGGGAACTACTTTGATTTTTCTCATTATAGTAACCTTCGAATATCATCTTTAAGCAACGCAGGATTCCAATAGAATGTGACTATATGAGTCAAGGGGGAACAACTTCTGGTGCATTAAATTAAACAATCTGCAAATATATCCTAATTTAACCATATTACTATCACGAAGATTGTCCAAAAGTCGTTATCAGTTTTTAAGATATAAATTACTAACTCATTAAATTGCTCTTTGAGGATCAATACCTCTGTAAAAACATTATAAAAATTATAAATTCGACATATGTTCATACAATGTATTATATATATTTTTCTTTCGATTTGACCATGCAATCTATACAATGTTTTTTTTTTAACAACAAATCAATATTACATAAATAATTTCATCGTTATACCATACACATCATTCTAACAATACAACAAATAATATCATAAATAAATTATCAACTAGTCATTGATTTTAGTTTATTAAACACCTAACCGATTTTTACATTGATAAATCACTTAAATAACGAGTACCATAACCAAAGGTCAGAGGTCGTTGTTGTTAATGCAACTCCCTTGTTTGGTCTTGCACAATGTCCAATTCTTTCGCTTTCCAATCTAGAGACTTCATCGGTACCTCCCAGCCAACGCTAGGGGTACTCATCTTCCCCCTTATTCCCCCGAGCTACAAAGGGGCCACACACAGATAACCAAAAACTCAATAGCACAAACTTGCCCTCACAAGGAGAGTTTTCCACCTCTTGCCCAAGTTTGCAGCCCAACTCTCCACAAGTAAACTAGTCAATAAAAATTTCAACAACATAACATTCATCCAACAATAGGGTAAGTTCTATCTTACTCTCCATTTCTTTTATAGGAAAAGTTGCATTGACACATGTCCTCTCATGCACAATAAACAATTTTAAATAATTAAATTAAAGATTATTCACCCACAACACATGTCACACTCTCCCCAAGTTGCACATGTTAAATCCTTTTTTATTTTATTTAATTAATCAATTTCCCTCGCATTCCCGAGTTTGTTCCTATTTTCCCTCCAAATTTCAACAACATTACATTCATCCAACAATAGGGTAAGTTCTCTCTTACTCTCCATTTCTTTTTTAGGAAAAGTTGCATTGACACATGTCCTCTCATGCACAATAAACAATTTTAAATAATTAAATTAAAGATTATTCACCCACAACACATGTCACACTCTCCCCAAGTTGCACATGTTAAATCCTTTTTTATTTTATTTAATTAATCAATTTCCCTCACATTCCCCAGTTTGTTCCTATTTTCCCTCCTAGTTGTCTCTTAGTTCCCCAATCTCTCATTTATTGTGTCCCCTAACTAAATTTCAATTTGAGTTTGATTAGGATTTTTCTTTTAGTTAGAATTTAGTGGTTGATTGACTTAGGATACTAACTCTATGTTGGCCACCTATTCTCTCATGTATTTATTTTCTTTTAATTAAAAATCTCATTTTACTATTTTCATGCACACATGTGCATATACCCAACCTTTGATTCTTATTCCCCCTTTTACTAGAGTTCATTAAATCTCAATTCCCTTAACTTATTTGATATTTTATTTAGTCAATCATTTAGACTTAAACTCTTTGTTAGTTTTCTAGTTCATAATTTAATAATAAAATGTATACTCTTTTCTAACAAAGTCTAAACATTCATTTCATTTTATATGCCTTATAGATTTGTATTGACTCACAATTTTGTTTACGCGACATGCCTTTCAAGACGAACTTCCGTGCTCCAAGGTTGTCACTCGCCATTGACTAGTTTGGAAGTTTGACAGACACTTGGAGTCAACACTCCACTGGTTGACCTTGTGAGAGACTAAGGGCTTGTCTAAGAAATAAGGATTTTGTCTTATTGTGTGCCCCTTAGATTTCTTCATGAGCGATTGTCTCAGTCTTCCCTCACGACATCGTGGACCATCTCGAAATGAAGTAATCGTTAGCCTTTCATTCAGGTCATGGCGGAAGTGCTAGTAGGCTGTGACAGGGACACTGCCACACCTCTCCCTCATCTGACTGGTTTTTGTGTATGACCCCTTTACTCCATATGTGAGTCGGATTAACAAGCATCACCAAGCCTGCATCCAATGACATAAATAATGTCAATAATCCATATACATGAGATCCATATAGAATTCATCATTACTGATATATGTGTATAAATCAAATACTCAAACCAAAATACAAGTCCACTCCCTGACTCAATCCAGAGTCCAAGGAAGTTTGTTGATGCCATATGCATCCTCAACCTGTCATGTTTCCTACACACTCAGGAAACCTCATCATAATACCTGTCAATATATACATCTATAAACAACATATAAATATCAATGCTCATCACAGTACGACTCATAATCAAAGCATAAGCATATAAATCAACTGAAAATCATAATGTACCAAATTTTATACCGGATCACTTGCTCGCAAGTGTCCTCAAAGAATAAGTCATTGTTGTAATGCGATCAATGGAACTAGATGTTACATACACCACCTCTTGTTTTAAACTTCTTCCCAAAGTTTTTACGCTCTAATAATGAAAGAAATAAACACAATTGATATTAATCTATATATCCAGCTATCAAAACAAATAAGGAAACTGTTGACGCATCTCATATGCATCCTTCAACGTAGCAAACTGGGGACTATAACTGTCCCACTAGACCTTGACATGATTGACTATTCGACATCGTAGTTGTCGAGTGCGATGGTCTAGTATGCGGTTTGGCTCTGCTATGAGAGCCCCTTCGTCTGATACCTGAAAGGAACTCATGTCAATTACATGTGATGGATCTTAAATATAATGACGTAAAACTGAAACATGAAACACATTGTGCATATGCCTCAAAGAATCGGGTAAGGCTAGTTGGTAAACCACGGGTCCCTTCCTTTCTACATCTTTGAAAGATCCCACAAACAGTGGAGATATTTTAACACCCTTTCCAAACTTTATCGAATTCTTATGCAGCTTCACCCACAAAAATACTTTATCTTCAATCTCATAACTACAGTCTATACGATGTGCATCCATGTAACTCTTATGCCGGTCTTGCGCTTCTTAATCCTTTGCCTTATGGATTGCATTTGATCTTTGATTTCTTGGATCACTTCTGGTCCCACCAGGACCCTGTCCTCCAGTCAATCCCAACTCAAAGGTGTCCTACATGGTCGTCCGTATAGAAACTCAAAAGGTGTCATCTTTATCATACTCTGATAATTGTTGTTGTACACAAACTCTACCAATGGTAAAACTCTTCCCAACATTTATGTTGATCCATGACATACATTCGAAGCATATCCTCTAAAATTTGATTTGTTCTTTCCATTTGTCCATTTGTTTCGAGGTGATATGGTGTACTAAAATTCAATTGCATTCCCAAAGCCTCTTGGAAACTAGTCCAAAAACATCCAGTGAATATTGTTCCTCTATCAAATATTATCTTCCTTGATACACCATGCAATCTCACAATCTCACTAACAAAAACTCTAGCTATATTTGGTGTCTGATACATCGTTCAAACTGGAATAAAGTGTGCACTCTTCATCAAAGTGTCAACGACTACAAAAATAGAATCATGTTTACTTGCCGTCAATGGAAATCCAACAATAAAATCCATCGAAATGACTTCCCATTTTGATTTAGGAATCGCATGTGGTTGTAACAATCTCGTTGGATATCTATGTTCAACCTTCACTTGCTGACATTCAAGACATCTCTCCATGTAGTTAACTATATATGTCTTCATACCTTTCCAAAAGAATAGGGGTTTAAGATCTTCCTTCATCTTCATGACTCCAGGATAAGCCATATACATCGCTCGATGAGTTTCGTTCAAAATTAACCTTCTTAGTTCGTCATTTGGTGGTACATAAATTTTGCCATTATATCTTAAAAGTTTGTCACTATCCAAAGAATAACCCTCATATCTAGGTATCATCATCGTATCTTGTCTGATATTGTCTTTTACTTCCTTGTACCATTTGTCATCAATTTGTAATGCTAAAATATTTTCTCGAAGGTTCATCTGAAGTGGTATTACTGAGAGAATGCGTGGTCTCCTAATCAGCGCATCTGGTACTTTGTTAATTGTTCCCTTGATATACATGATCTCAAAATCGTAATTCACTTAAAATTTTCTACCAACACCTTTGTCGTGCGTTCAAGTCACTCTGAGTAAATATGTGTTGCAATCCACAATGATCAATTTTAATTCAAATTTCCATCCGATAAGGTAATGTCTCCAAACTCGTAAGGAATAAATGATTGCCAATAATTCCAAATCATGTGTTGTGTAATTCTCTTCACGCCTTCTTAGTTTCCTTGAAATATACGCGATAACTCGACCTTCTTGCATCATTACTCCACCTAATCCTTCCTTAGATGCATCCTTGCATACCAAGAATTCCTTGTCCATATCAAGAACTTTCAGTATCGGTGTTGTTGTTAATAACTCCTTGAGCTTTTGAAATGCTTATGTGCATTCTTTGACCATACAAATTTCTTATTCTTCTTTTGCAATTTCGTAATTGGATTTGTTATCTTTGAAAAACCATCAACAAAACGTCGATAGTAACCTACTAAATCCATAAAAATATGTACTTCTTGCATGCTCATCGATGCTAGCCAGTCCATAATAGCCTCAATCTTCCCTGGATCCACAACGATACCTTCTCCAGATATAATATGTCCTAAATAATGAATCTTGATCTGATAAAAAGAACATTTTGACAACTTCTCGTACAACTTGTTTTCTCTTAAATACTGTAAAACTAATCTCAGGTGTTCGTCATGCTCCTCTATCGTTCGAGGGTAAATCAATATATCATTAATAAATACCTATATGAACTTATCCAAATGCTCGTGGAATACCCCATTCATTAAACTCATAAATACACCCGGGGCATTCATCAATCCAAACGGTAATACAATAAATTCATAATGTCTGAATCTTGTCTTAAATGTTGTTTTAGGAATATCTTCTTCTTTAATTCGCAACTGATGGTATCCCGATCTCAAATCAATCTTTGAAAATATTGTCACTCCCTTCATTTGATCAAATAAGTCATCAATTCTCGGTAATGGGTACTGGTTCTTGATCATGTCTTTGTTTAATCGACGATAGTCAATGCAAAGCCTCCATGATCTGTCCTTCTTTCTTACAAAAATCATCGATGCACCCCATGGTGACACACTTGGACATATAAGTCCCAAGTATAATAACTCCTTCAATTTCATTTTCAACTCTTGCAATTCAGGTGTCGACATCTGATAAGGCGTTCTTGCAATCGATTTTATTCTAGGTTTTAGATCTATGGTAAATTCCAATTCTCTTTATGGAGGTTAACTTGGTAGTTTTGTAGGAAAAACATCAGCAAACTCTGACACTACATGAAAGTCTTCCAATCTTTTTGTTTCACCTTTTTCATTAATCACTAAAATAGAGTACAACTTACATCCCTTGCGCATACTTTTTTGTAGTTGTAGAGAAGAAATAAATCTCAACGACACTCCTTGGTTTCTTCCCACAATTTCTCTACTTTGTCCCAAATCATCAATCAAACTTAATTGTTTTGTCTTATAGTTAAGTATCGCGTTGTGTGATTCTAACCAATCCATTCCAATCCCAATGTTGTAAGATCCCAATATTGTGATATACATGTTTACACTTGTGACGAAATCACCCAAATTATTGTTACTTTTCCTCCAACCTTTTGGTTGGCACCAGATGCCATTTCCACATATCTAAACGCATCTTGTTTGACTGCCTTGACCTTAATTATTTTAAGCGCAACAGTATATATAAAACTCTCAGTAGCTCCTGGATCTATCAAAACACTAAATTGTTGATAAGCTATCATACCTGAAGTCTCGAGCACTATAGACTGATGCTCGACCTGGCGGTTATTAAAATCGTTGCATGAATCCTATGGGCCTTGCCCAAATCTCTCACTGTTGGCTGTCTTGTTGATCCAACAACTCTTTCCTTCTCAATAGGAAAATCTCTCTGGTAGTGTGTCTCTCGACAAGTCCAACATCCATTCTTAGGGCCGGTGGTCCTAGTCCTCGAGGAAGAATTTGTTATTCTAGGGTTTTGAGGCCCCAATCTATTCTGCAAAATAGATCTAGACTGTTGTTGTTGCTAAGGATGGCATTGATGTTGCTGCTACAATGGTGCTCTATACGGAGTCCTCTAGTTGGCATAGAAAATATAGGTCCTCTAGTTGTATCGTGGTGCCCAGAAGTCTACCTAATAGGTGTCTGCTGCTACGACACTCGATGCAGTGTTTGTCTTGTCTGCCTGGAAGGAGTCCTCCCTTGACCCCCATTGTTCAACTCTTCTTCAGCAATAAAATCCTTTTGTATTGCATTGTGCAAAGTTCGAGGCATAAAAATCCTCACCTTAGCACGAATGTTGAAGTTGAGACCAAATACAAACTTGTTAACCTTTAATTTCTCTGTGTTCAGATGTGGAGTGTATCTGTGCAACTCCATGAACCTAACCTCATACTATGGTAATGTATGAATTCCTTGTCGTAAAGCATTGAATTCATTAAGCTGACTCTCAATGAATTTCTCAGAAAGGTACCTCTCTCGAAATCATTCCTGGAACAATTCCCATGACATGTCTTCAATGACCATGTTCAGTTGTGGTAAGAGTGTCTTCCACCAAAGAAGTGCACTCCCTTTCAGTTGAAAGACTGCCATGCGGACCTTCATGTTGGAGGTATAATCGCGCAATGCAAAGAACATTTCCATATTATCCAACCAAGCTTCGACGACTAAACCGTCCGTAGAACCGATGAACTCGGGAAATTTTACCTTCTCGAGTTCTCTATGAACACTACCACTCACCATAGGAGGGCGATGTGAACCCTCATTGGTCACATATTCCATTCCCTCATCACGTTCAAGGCGATTTATCAGCACCTCAGACATCCTATGAAAAGACCTCGTCATTCCCATGACGTCGCCCACTGCAAGTTGCTCTTGCTCATTAGCCTATCCTTCTCCCATTGGAGCAGATCCCTTAGGTGTTGACATGCTTGGATGAGGTATTCCTCTTCCTCCTGCAGCCCGACATCTACTCATTCTTCGTCCTCTAACCATGATACCTGCAGGGAACAAATTTCAAATTGTATTAGTGATACATCTTCAACTATTAACTATAAAACAATGGAAGGTGTAATGGGTCCCTTGTCGCAGAGTAACATCCCTTCGTTCACAACACAATGTAAGTAAATACAACAAAGTAGTAATTTTTTTTTTTGAAATCGCAACAAGGATACGCATTATATATATACATATATCTAATATTACAGTAATACAAATTATAAATTAAACATTTGTTCATACAATATATTATATATATTTTTCTTTTCGATTCGGTCGTGCAATCTATACAATGTTTTTTTCTTTTTGTAACAACAAATCAATATTATAGAAATAATTTCATCATTATACCCAAACGATCTACACATCATTCTAACAATACTACATATAATATCAGAAATAAATTATCAATTGGTCATCGATCTGAGTTTGTTCAACGACTAACTGATTTTTACATTGCTAAATCACTTAAATAACGAGTATCGTAACCAAAGGTCGTTGTTGTTAATGTAGCTCCCTTGTTTGGTCTTGCGCAATGCCTGATTCCTTCTCTTTCCAATCTAGACACTTGACCAGTACATCCCAGCCAATGTTAGGGGTACTCTTATTCCTCCTTAGCCCCCTGAGCTGCAAAGGGGCCACACACAGATAACCAGAAACTCAATAGCACAAACTTTCCCTCGTAAGGAGAAGTTTCCACCTCTTGCCAAGTTTGCAGCCCAACTCTCCACAAGTAAACTAGTCAGTAAACATTTCAACAACATAACATTCATCCAACAATAGGGTAAGTTCTCTCTTCCTCTCCATTTCTTTTATAGGAAAAGTTGCATTGACACATTTCCTCTCATGCACAATAAACAATTTTAAATAATTAAATTAAGGATTATTCACCCACAACACATTTCACACTCTCCCCAAGTTGCACATGTTAAATCCCTTTTTATTTTATTTAATTAATCAATTTCCCTCACATTCCAGAATTTGTTCCTATTTTTCCTCCTAGTTGTCTCTTAGTTCTTCAATATCTCATTAATTGTGTCCCCTAACTAAATTTCAGTTTGAGTTTGATTAGGAGTTTTCTTTTAGTTAGAATTTAGTGGTTGATTGACTTAAGATACTAACTCTATTTTGACCACCTATTGTCTCATGTATTTATTTTATTTTAATTAAAAAACCATTTTTATTATTTTCATGCACACATATGCATCCAACCTTTGATTCTTATTCCCCCTTTTACTAGAGTTCATTAAATCTCAATTCCCTTCACTTATTTAATATTTTATTTAGTCAATCATTTAGACTTAGACTCTTTGTTAGTTTTCTAGTTCATAATTTAATAATAAAATGTATACTCTTTTCTAACAAAGTCTAAACATTCATTTCATTTTCTAGGCCTTATAGATTTTTATTGACTCACAATTTTGTTTACGTGACGTGCCCTTCAAGACACACTTTTGTGCTCCAAGGGTGCCACTCGCCATTGACTAGTTTAGAATTTTGTTGGACACTTGGAGTCAACACTCCACTGGTCGACCTTGTGAGAGACTAAGGGCTTGTCTAAGGAATACAGATTTCGCCTTATTGCATGCCTCTTAGATTTCTTCATGAGAAACTATCTCAGTCTGCCCTCACGACATCGTGGACCATCTCGAAACGAAGTAGTCGTTAACCTTTCATTCAGGTTAGAAGGGAAGTTCTAGTAGGTTGTAACAGGGACACTACCACACCTCTCCCTCATCTGTTTGGTTTATGTGTATGACCCCTTTACTCCATATGTGATTTGGATTAACAAGTGTCACCAAGCCTGCATTCACTGGCAAAAAAAATGTCAATAATCCATATACATGAGATCCATATAGAATTCATCATCAGTGATATATGCGTATAAATCAAATACTCAAACCAAAATACAAGTCCACTCCCTGACTCAATCTGGAGTCCAAGAAAGTTTGTCGATGCCATTCGCATCCTCAACCTGTCACGTTTCCTGGACACTAAGGAAACCTCATCATAATACCCTTCTATATATACATCTAGAAACAACATATAAATCTCAATGCTCATCACAATATGACTCATAATCAAAGCATAAGCATATAAATCAACTGAAAATCATAATGTAACAAATTTTATACCGGATCACTTGCTCGCAAGTGTCCTCAAAGAATAAGTCACTGTTATAACGTGATCAGTGGAACTAGATGTTACATATGCTTACAATGGGGGGTTCAACAGTAAGGTATGAACCAAAGGATATAAGCCTCATACACCAAAATCTAGAAGTCTTGAGGATATTTCAAGAAGTTGGTTGGTTTCTTTATTTTGACCATCTATAATGGTTAGATAAAAGGCATTGCACTAGAGTTTGCATGGTCATTCAGGTTAATTGTTGCTAGAATTCATGGGATACACATCTTTGTTACAAAAGACAACCCTAAATGAATAATGGGTTTACCATAGATTAGTGAGTGATGGTTTGAAAAAATAATAACGCTTGCCACTGCCATACTTGATTTCTTAGTTGGGGATGATTATGTGACGGGGTAGAAAAAGGAGTTCAGTGCAACTCACTCAACCCTCCATGGCCTAATATATTGTTCTATATACAAAAGTATCTGATGTGTGAAGGGAGATTTAATTTTCAGTTTGGATATCACTTCAAGCTATTGACTCATCTCTGACACCAAAAACTCATTAATATTCCTTATTTCCTTTTATGGTTGTTTCAACACATGTCGAGAATGGTACCGGGTAGCAAGAACCTAGAGGTGATTTTGTCTCACCATGGTCTTATGTGTTAGTTTTACTGCATCTCAGGTCTAGTCTAATGTTCCCATAGTTATACACAATTTACTCAATTTTAACTATAAACATAAACACATCAAGGTGCCTAACTACTTTAGCACAGAGGAAATTACATTGGCAATTAGGTACACATGAATTTCAAACTCAAAATTTCTTATTCTTAAACCATAACACCTGGGCTCCCATACTAGGGATAATGGCCCACTTTTACACGGATGAAGAATACCAAAAATTCACTTACAATATATTACAGAAACCCTCCTTGGTTTTTATGCCAATGTTGTACCAAAAACTGCCCCTTAGCCTACTATTGTAAGAACCCACTTAGTTATCCTTAACATGTCCTCAAGGCTGCCTAAAGACTACTATCACATTCCTATGACAACTCTTCAATCAACCCTTGAACTCTGTTGTCCAAGGTCAGTTTCTTTAGACATGTTGTCCCTTCAATAATTCCACTGCTAGCCTCTTGTCAACTCTGGAAGACTGATATACTAGTCTTCCTCTACTTATGGCCAGCTATACAGCCCTTGAGACTACTCCACTAGCCCTTGTTCAACCTCCAAAATGCTACTACATGTCTGTTGTCTCTTTTGGGGCTTACGACTACCTTTCTTGGACAAGTCACACCTTAGCCATGCCTCCCTTGACCCCTGCAATTTCCAAGATGCCTACGACTGCCTTTCTTGGGCAGGTCGCAGTCTAACTGAGCCTCCATTGATCCATTTGGCTACCAAGAATAGGCCTCAATCCTCCTCTATCCTCGTGGCTCCTTTTCTATCCAAGACCTGGCCTCCTCAAGAGTCAACGACTGCCTCAAATGTCCTAGAACAGTCCACCCCTCTACCCTCAAGAAAAAAATTCCCAAACACAAGAGAAAAGTCACAGAAATGAGGCCTAATGACCTCTCTCCATCATTGGTAGAAGACTCCTAAAACCGCAAAAAATTTCAGACCTCCTTCTCATCCATGTCACTTCACTTGTGTTTTGCCACAATGGCTTGATCTCTTATATATACAAGTCCAAGGGGTGTGTCAAAATCCCCTTCACAAATTCAACACAAAAATAGACTTTCTTGTGTGTGTGAAACCCCATCTCAAGCCCACGAATCCCATCACAAAGCCCATGAGGCCCTAACCTCATTCAAAGGACAATTTTGATGAAATGAAAGGCTAAACTGATGCCAACAGAAATTCCCACACACTTGGCACCTTGAGAACTTATGGGAATGTCTCTCAAAGCTACAAAATCAACACTCCCTCTTAGCGAGAGAGCTATCACGTACACCATCATCTGGATGCACCTCCAATACTAGAAGTAGATCTCACTCGCATCCTGGGAGTGACTCAGTCTTGTGTACTGCATCTTCTCTCATAGTTTCACTCCAGTCCTCCTAACTAGATACTCCCTCTATCATTGTAGCAAATGGGTCTATGAATTTCCCTCTGAATGACTGACTCTATATCTATGCCAACTGTCTCCCTCTGAGATTAGGCTCCCTCCGATTCTGGACAATCCTTGAAGCCACTTTCTCCCTCTGAACTTGTTAACCTTCTCTAAAGTATAATCTCCTCTGAATAGTCATGTGAGGCTACTCCTCTCTCATGGATTCTGAGGGTTGACTCCCCTTGAACTCTAGTTGCTTCTGAACCTGTACTACTGATGGAGCTACCTGCTTCATCACTAATGAAACTACTTCCTTCCTCTGTACCTGTGCTACTGGTGGGGCCACCTACCTCACCACTTGTGGAGCTACCTACTCCTCCTCATATGTCTCCCTACTCCTACTAGTCACAACACACATCGACTAGCCCCTCAACCTATATAGGTTTCCCTCTGTAACTCCAAGGACCATCGTTGAACCAAAGATAGATTATTTGGGAACAAACAACACTTGTCCATCTCAAAACAATATGTGGTACCCTTTCTTATCAATCTTTGAGACTGAGAAAACACTCCTCCGATGTTCTGGCACCCACAACACATTCGACACCCTCAACACTTCACTTGACTCCAATTGGAAGGCCATCGTACCATATCCTTGCACTGCATGTTTTGTCCCCATACCAAGCTCCACACACAAGTATGATCCAATGTCTGTGAAGTCGTCAAATAACTCTCGTGCACCTGTCATATGGAAAGATGCTTCACTATCTACCAACCATGTCCTTCTAATGGAAACAGTACCTTAAAGGGAAGATACCACTAAGATCTCTCTCTGGAACCTATCTACAACCTCATCAACCTCTATTGTTGATGCATGTTGCCTTCTTCCACTTCCCCTCTGGTGTGGACACTGAGAAGCATAGTGGCCAAAGTCATGGCACTCAAAACATATGATCTTACTAAGATTCCTTTTATGTCTTGGTTCTGGAGATGCTCCTCTCTAGGGAGAACCTTCTCATTGGTGAACTTCTTCATCCCTGAGAACCTCTTCTACCCCTCCTAACTTTGGTTGGAAGGGACTAGTTCTCGTCATTGCTACTCTTCTGTATACCATCCATATCATCCTTGGACATCAATTGTGTCTCCTCCTAGATACAATCAGTCCATAGTCTGTCAAATTCTGGCAATCGATCTTGTGCGCATAACCCCTACACAAAAGGTTCCCAAGACCTGGGAAGACCTCTCAATGCTACATTTACCAACTGAGCATCATGCACTATCTCACTAATGGCTGCAAGCTGATCTCATATTTGAGTAATCTTCATAAGATAATTAACCATTATGTCTTCACTAGTCATCCTGACAATATGAAGTTGGTGCTTCAAGTGTAGCATCCTCCCTATATTCTTGTTTTGGTAGAGACCCACCAAAGCATCATACATATTCTTGGTAGTTGTCTTCTCAACAATTTGAGGAATCAAATGATCCTTCATGGACTCTAGCAATACCCTCTTGGCCTTCACTTCCCTCCTCTTGTTAGATGCCAACTCATGTTGATTGGTAGGGGATACAATCACATTCTCAACATTCTCTTTGAGGTCATTCTTTTCCAACAAAAGGAGAACCCTTCTCTTCCATGCTCAGAAGTCAGTTGCCCCTTCCAACATGTCCTCAAGCTTCAATGTGTTCACCATTTTTACCTGCCTAGAACAAGAACAAGAACAACACTCCTCCAATGCTGTATCCACAAATATGTCTCAAGATGATCCCCTAGATCCCAAGATCTAATACCATGTTAGTTTTACTACATCTCAGGTTTGGTCTAATGTTTCCATAGTTATACACAATTTACCCAATTTGAATTGTAAACATAAACACATTGAGGTGCCTAACTACTTTCGCACAGAGGAAAATACATTGGCAATTAGGTACACATGAATTTCAAACTCAAAATTTCTTTTTCTTAAACCATAACACCTGGGTTCCTATACCAGGGATAATGGCCCTCTTTTTTGTGCCAATGTTGTACCAAAAACTGCCCTCTAACCTACTGTTGTAACAACCCACTTGGCTATCCTCAACATGTCCTTGAGGCGGTCTAAAGACTATTGTCACACACCTGTGACAACTCTTCAATCAACTCTTGAAATCTCTCATCCAAGTGTAATTCCTTTAGACCTGTTGTCCCTTCAATAATTTTGTTGCTAGCCACCTGTCAACTCTGGAAGACTATTGCACTAGTCTTCCTCTACTGCTAATCACTTGTTCATCCCTCAATACTATTGCACTAGCCCTTGTTTAGCCTCCAAAATTGTTGCTATATGTTTTTTGTCTCTTATAGGGCTTACGACAACCTTTCTTGGACAATCCACACCTTAACTAGGCCTCCCTTGACCCCTGCAATTGCCAAGATGTTTGTGGTTGCCTTTCTTGGGAAGGCCACACCATAACTGAGCCTCCCTTGACCCCCGTGGCTACAAAGAATAGGCCTACAACCTCTTCTATCCCTGCATTTCCTTTTATCTCCAAGACCTGGCCTCCTTAAGAGTCAACGACTACCTCAAATGTCCTATAACAGTTTGGCCCTTTTCCCTCAAGAAAAACATGCCCAAACACAAGAGAAAAGTCACAAAAATGAGGCCTAATGGCCTCTCTCTATTGCTAGAAGAAGACTCCCAAAATCGCATAAAATTTCAGACCTCCTTCTCATCCATGTCACTCCACTTGTCTTTTGTCACAATGAATTGATCTCTTATATCGACAAGTCCAAGGGGTGTGTCAAAAGCCCCTTCACAAAGTCAACACAAAAATAGACTTTCTTGTGGGTGTGAAACCCTATCTCAAGTCTACGAATCCCATAATAAATCTTGTGAGGACCCAACCTCATTCCAAGGCCGATTTTGATGAAATGAAAGGCTAAACTAGTGCCAACGGAAATTCCCACATGCCAGGCACCTTGGACACTTGTGGGAATGCCTCTTGAAGCTACAGAATCAACATTATGAAACTAATAGTGCTTGATGCTCTTTCTAGAACAAATCATGGTTGGGAAACCTTCACATCCCTTCCATTTCCTCGAGAATAACAACAAAACGAGCCTTTGGAAGAGGAGGAGGGAATACAACCTGCAAAAGATATCAAGGTTACGAAGTCAATGGAACTAGTTCAAGCATAAATTGTAGAAGAATTCTTGGGTAGCTCATCCAAAAGAAGCAAAAGATAGTGTTACTCAAGGAGTCTGACTCCTTGTGCCAAAATAATTAAGTGTCATAAAACAAATATAATCTTAGTTGCACAAGCCACATAAGCTACAATAGAGCAGTCTATTTGGTTCTTTCCTCCAAACTTTGATGCTAATCTTAGTTCACAGTGTGGCTCCCATCAATAAAAATTTTCATGAGAATGCTTTGAATGAGATGATATGATGGAGAGGTCACCTTACACATAAATTTTTGCAAGGCCTCCAAGTAAAGGCTCATTAATCTTGTCTGTGTAAAGGGATACACATCATAATCAGATTCAAGCCCCCTCTAAATTAGGCCTAATGACACAAAATATTAAATGTGGTTTGGATTCAGTGTCATGGTACCTCCATGATGAATGGGAGAAAAGAGTCATCAATGGGGGCATTAATCCCAACAACATTATCCTCGACGGGGAATTCAATGCTAGTCTAAGAGACTTTGGCATAATCTGGTTAATTGTGCACAATGGAATGATTCTAGCAATTTATTCGTAACTCAAATTTACAGGTTTTTTTCCTTTGATTTGGGTAACTTTTAAAGATGTAGATATTATTAAGTCAATACTTCTTCATAATAATTTTTTTAAACTGAAAGGAAAAGGCACCTTGCAAAATAATTACCTTCAAAACTCAACTGAATTTTAGTAGTGGGAATGCACGGAATTTTCCTATATACATATCTAATTCCTTACATTTTCCATGAATGCACAATGGTTCAAAGTACATTCCAAAAGTGGATTTAACCTCAAAATTTGAGGTAAATTGTAGCCTCCAAACCCTTCAAATGGGGGAAGGTTCAGAGTACATTCTAGAATTGGATTCAACCTCAAAATCTAAGATGAACCACAATCGCAAAAATCTTGAAATGGGGAAGAATATAATGTGAACTAAGTATGGAACCTATGTTGCATTTAGCTCCAATTTTTTTATTTAGATCACAAAATCATGGTGTGATTGATAATATTTGAGGTGCTTAGTTTTTGATGATGCAATCCTTCTTCAATCTTCTTGCGAATTCACTTGAATACCAAGTTCCTTTTCTTCTCCATGCCCCGATGTTGAAGAAGTGCACACATGTATAAAAACATGCACCACATAAACATGTTTTTTTCCATGTTACAAAGCCCAGGGAAAACCCCCAAGTACTTCCCCTCATTTCAAGGATTGCACTCAAGGTAACCTTAGAATATTTAGGGTGCAAGGTTGGTCAACAACAGGGCTCAAAGCCATTACACTAATATACTCGTTAAGAGCTCAACATGTCACATGCGGGAATTGAACCTGCGTGGGGAGGATAACAATCATTCCTCCCAACCACCCAAGCTAAACCCAATTGACTGCCATGTAAATATGTAACATAACACTTATTACAAATTTACCTCAATATAATAAAATAAACTCATGAATATTTAAGGTAGACACTGCTTGTTAACTTCTAGAAAACATTATTTCTACATGCCAATGCAAAAGGGTCAAAGAGTTGTGAGCTTATATAACTTACATGTATCAATAAAAGGCCATGACCTAGATCTGGTTATAAACTTTTATTATGGTATCCTATAAGGCACACAATTTTGTGGCATTGAATTTTATTCATATCCAATGATGCACTACTTATATTCATAGAATAAGGGATGGATGACACTTGTGTCAGTTGATGAACTACCTTCTATTCATAATTTTTTCCAATAAAGAGCGTATGAACAATGCAAGGGTGGTTCTCTTAACCTTTTTAAGAGCATGGATCCATTTTTAACCCACTATTTCTTAATCACATAGGGTGGTTTTTAAAACTTTTTAAGTGTATATGTCCCTTTTAATTCTCTATTTATTAAGCATGGAAACTAATTGATGTGTGTGTGTATTCAATATTTGATAGTACATGATAGTTTTTTTTGGTGTGTAATTAATTTAACAAATACATGTTACATATCTTATCAAAGCAAGTTGTACGAGCTTTTCTTTTTTCTTTTGTGTTTTTTAATATTTTACGCTTAAGAGTAGTGATTTAAACTATCTATTATGTCAAATATGTTTAAATTTGCATGTGGACCCATTAATAGACACATGCATCAACATCAACACACTAACTATTTGATGTGAGATATTACAATATTTTAAAAATGTATCACAAGCTAGAAGAGCATCTCTTTGGCAAGTAGTTGTAACTTGTTGTTGGGGTATTTATTTAATTGAAGTTTCATAGGACTTGCACATGAGATTATTCGTAAAAACAAGCAACACACTAGCACTATCAAGCGACAACTATTGATGTCGAAGATTACGACGTGGTAGAAGAATTTTACGAGTTACAAGAGCATCTCGTTGACTAAACAATCATGATTGGGGATAATTATTATGCCAAAGTCACTCAGGACTTGCACTTTGCATAATCTAGAAATACAAGCACAAGCACTAGCACTAGCAATAACACAAGAAGGGGAGGCATGTGCGGGGGGGGTTCTCTTCAAACACGGAGGAAAAATAATCTTGAATTATTACTGGAATATAGGGAAGGACACCAATAGTAAAGCAAAGGCTTATGCCCTTCTAAAAGGTCTTCAACTAACAAACCAGAGACAAATTCAAAATTTGAACGTAGTAGGAGATTCTAAGACTATCATAAGAATGATGATCCAGGTCTCTGAGACAAAATATTTGAGTCTAAAAAGGGTAATAGACAAAATTTGCCTTTCCACGAGGATTCTGAAGACCAAGTTCTTCCACGTCCTTAGATGCAATAATGTTGAAGCAGAAAAAATGGCCAATTTAGCCATCGGGAAACCACCTGGAACCTTAGGTGTGGAGGATGAGGAAGAATTAGCCCCCCTAGTATAATGATTGCTCATAAGACTAGGAGCCACCGCACTAAGGGGACGAGAGAGACACTTGGAGCTCCAACATGAGTCTTGACAGGTGGAGGTGGTAGCTGGCAGGAGTAATGATGCGATCTCTTCAACAAGGTTTAAATCGTGCTAACGAGAATTAGCACGAACATGTCATCATGGCATGGGATGGTTTTATCATCTGTCCAAATGAGTTCATCGGTAATAGATCGCCGAACCGTCTGAATTAGATGGGACGAACGTGTAGCAGTCCTAAAGCAGTGTGGAATCATCAGGATGATGACGAGTTCCATCCTTGGATCGGGTCTATGAAGGGTCTAAGTACAACGCTTTAGGTAGATTATGAGATTTGGTTGTTTGACATGAATTATTTAGTGATTGTTTCTTGGGGAGTTTTTTCTCAACGCTTTCGGGTAGCCTTTCTTTTGTGGTTCTCTCGAATTTCCCATGAGCTTACTCTGGACTCTGCTCCCCTCGAATTTGCCTCTGTGTCCTTTCTGAACCACCTTGTTCAGAATTTCTCAGCACGACTACATTTGGTCATAGCCTCTCCCCCTCCCAAGTTCGGAACCTTTGTCTTCATGACGACCTGCGCTTGGAGCACCCTCCCTCACCTATTGCAGAACCACCTCCCTATTAGCATCATGGACAACATGCAGAAGGCACATAATGAGCCAAGGGCCACAAAATCGTAGGATTTTTTTGCAGGCCAAGACCAACATGACCCAGAGAAAGATTGTGCAGGGTGCCAAAGGTTGAGAATTCATATGGGAGCAATCAGTTCCACATTGACGTTCGAGCTTGAAACTTTCTCCCAGCATAGGCACCTAATTGAAAGATTACAGGATGAAGTATTCACCCAATGCATCCAAATTGAGGACCAACACAGTCAAATGGAGAACATGCAAGGTTGTATGGTTTAGATGGAAAGAAATCATCAACAACCCAACACCCTAGACAGCTCCCAAGAAGCTTCTTGACATCAAACTTCAACCACAGTGAATCAAGTCCTAGACCTCAACGAACCAGCAACAGACCCAATTTGGGAGCAACATGGACAACCGAAAGTAAAAAAGGAACTGAGTAGCTGATTCTGTAATTTTCAAGTGTCATGTTTTGTTTTGCGATATACATAAATGGAGTTTTCTATAGGTTGTATTCCTCGAAATACAACAGCAATGTTATAGTTAGGAATGTTGGCAACACAGTGGACACAAATTTTGTAACAACGGTCTCAAACTTCAAAGCATCTATATGCCGAAGGTCTTTCATGACCCCTTTTTTGTACTACAGTGGATTTATCCACACCTTTTTAATATAAATTTTCCCAGTTCTTGTTAAAAAAAAAAATAGCACAAGTGGCCCATAAGGAGAAAAATGTGGTTATGAAGACTTGAACATTACTTTCACCAAGCTAACAACCACCCTTTGACACCTCCCTTCTCTTGGTGTAATTAGGTAGTTAATTTATATCAATAGTACTAATATATTACAAAATTGGCATGTTCTTGAGTTTCCCATGTTTAGTTTTTGAATTGGCCTCATAAGTTTGACTTAGATAATAGAGGTTTGGGATTGGCAAATTGTATTCTCCCTCTTTCAAATGTTCATAATTATGGTACTCCTTTATTACTAGTGTAAGTAATTAACTTACATTGTCCTCTACCAACTTTAACTCATGTGTAGCTCTCATAGTGTTATGTGAGACGATTTCTAACATAGTGAACCTATGCAAACAAGAGAATTCTTTGTAGGTTACAACCCTCTAGCATGTTCCCTCAACTCAAGCTTCCTTACATGGCTTCCTCCCCACTGCCTTTTCATTGGAGTCCAAGCTCCTAGCTAAACATGGCCTTTAATGTGGATCCTACTGAGTGCATGGAAATTAGGGTGTGAATGTCTAAAAATAGTTGCATCTCTTCTTGTCCACCTTCTAATTGCAACATGATGCCACAAAAATAGGACCATAAGTGGGTGTTATATTTTTGCAAGTTCAAAATATAATAAAATTGTTTTACCTCTTTTATTTATCAATATGTTTATCTAGCTCAATGAGTAAAGTCCTCTTCATGCAAGACCAATGTTTATCTTGATACATCATATATTTGAAAAGGTGATACAAACCTTGTTGCTTGAAGGAGGTTGCCTTTGTATCCTTTGAAGGGGTCCTTGCAATGTTCTTTCTATAAATTCAACATACTAGCACAACCACTTACTATGTGGTTGGTGTATGTCGATTGGGTATCCCATTTGGTATACCTTGTTCACCATGAACACAAAGACCATGCTAACAAATACATCAATTACATTGAGGAGACCTTGCAACAAGCCCCATTGTGCCCTGAAATCCCCATGGTTATTGCTATTAACGTCATCAACATCAATCACCTCATGTCCAATAATAATGTCTTACTGCCTTCACCTTGTGTAGTGCATTAAGAGATGCCAAACAATTGAATCTCATGTTGTTAAAGCTTGTATATTGGCATTGCAAAAGATGAATATTTGGAGACAAAGAACTCAACAAAGACCAAAATATGGAGTGTCAAATGTTGTTTTTCTTCATATGAGATATGATCGATATATTATTACAATGATGAATGTTCCATATATAGAGAACGTATGGTGACCATCCTTGAAAGAATGCGTCCCTTGAATAATCAATAACTATTTATTATTATCATTTAATTATTATATATAGTATTTAATAATCAATAATTATATTATTAATTATTGATTTAAGAGAATGTCTTCCCGATGTTGTCCAAACATCAACACTCCCTCTCAACAAGGGAGACATTTTGCATCATGCCAAGTTTGTCTCTGAAATATACAAACTTCACCCTAGATTCATGACACTTTTCTGTCAATCTTGGGAAACGTCTCTCTCCCGCCTGAACTGAGGAGAAACTCCTTCTGCGACTCTCCCTCTGAGCCAAATGACTCTCTCTGAGATCAGGCTCACTCTGTATCCGCATGTAATAACATATAACATCTTGAGTCTTTATCATTCCTTTTCAAATCACCATGAATATGAAAAAGGCCACACCAGGATCTTTCACCACAGGTACACACCTGCGAGTGAATGTCATCCTGATGCTAACTGACATGTGGAAAGCACTTCAAGCACCTTGAGTCCATATTGTTCCTTGTTATGATCAAGGAAGGACTGCGCTTAGGCCCATTTACCACAAGTGCACCTTTATGATAAATGTATCCTATCTCCCTTGGTCTGCAGCCCAATCTAGGAGAAGGTCCACCCGATGTTGAAACATCAACACTCCCTCTTAGCTTGGGAGGTATCTTTCCACAATAGTACACAACTACTATCCAATGGTACACAACCACTGCCAGTAACACACAACTATTGTCTAGTGACACACAGTTACTACCAATTGTACACAACCATTGTAGTAGTACACAACTACTTTCTAGAGAAACACAGTCTCCACCAATGGTACACAACCATTGTAGTAGCAAAAGCTCTGTCACACATGGCACTCCCATGTGGACTTCTAGAGGCTACTCCCTCTAGAAACACTAGGGTAAATTTCCCATAGTGTGTGACGTCAAGGTAATCTCCTTTGACATGTCCTTATGTGCTCTCCACAATGGACGTGTCCTCATGTGCTCTCCACAAGGGATGTGTCCTCATGTGCTCTCCACAAGGGACATTGGGCTATAAGCCCAAACCCACTTATCCCTTCTTGGATAAGTGTCCCACTTATCCCTTGTTGAATAATTGTTCTCACATATCAACTTAACTTAGTTCACAGAGGAGTATGATTTGGAGAATGTATGTCACACATGGCACTCCCATGTGGACTTATAGAGGCTACTCCTTCTAGAAACACTAGGGTCAACTCCCCATAGCGTGTCCCCATAGTGTGTGACATCAAGGTCAAATCCCTTGACATGTCCTCATGTGCTCTCCACATGGGACGTGTCCTCATGTGCTCTCCACAAGGGATGTTGGGCTATCCCTTCTCGGATAAGTGTCCTCACAAATCAACACACTTATCCCTTCTCGGATAAGCCCAAACCCAGTTATCCATTCTCAAATAAGTGTCCCACTATCCGAGAACCCACTTATCCCTTCTCGGATAAGTGTCCTCACAGATCAACTCAAATCAGTCACATAGGAGTATGATCTGGAGAATGTCTTAGGAAGGTACAAACATCAACACCCCCTCTCTACGAGAGAGGCATTCTTTACCACGCCAAGTTTGTCATGGAAGTACTTGAACTTTGTCCTGGTTTGGTAAGAACATCAATAACTTGCTCATCTGTAGGAAGGTACTGCACCAATACATCCCTCGTTTGCACCATGTCTCTAAATAACAACAAAATCCATCACATGTCCAAATAAATCTACAAGGAGCTTGCGAAGCCACACTGCTTCACGAACTACCACACTCAATGCAATGTACTCTGCTTCTACGATGCTTAAGGCCACATAAGTTTGTTTCCTACTACACCAATAAACCATCATAGATCCCAAAGTGAAGCAACACCCAAGGTTCTCTTCCTGTCCATTGTGCTCCCCACCCAATCAAAGTCAGTATATCCCTGCATTCTCATGTCAATAATGGAAGTATATTTCAGACCATGTCCAACTGTGCCTCACAAGTATCTCAACACATTCTTTGCAAAAATCTAGTGTGTCTATCTCCGCTGACTCATAAACTGGCTAAGTGTACTCCTTGCATAACAAATATCTGGTCTGGTGTTAACCAGATACATCAATGATCCCATAACTACCCAAAGATTAATTTGGTTATAATCCATCCACATAGTATTTGACTTTGTTAAATTGTTCCTCCATAATTCATGTGATTCTTTACATAAATATAGGTAGAAGTAGATATGCATTACATTCCTCATATTTAGGTAATTAGACATTTTAACTAGAAATTACTGCCCACCATAATTTATGGAATTCTTTCTATAATTTAGGTAGGAGTACTGAGCCCTCCTGTGAAGGAGTCAAGCCCAGTCCTGCTCTGATACCATGTTGTTTTTCTTCATATGAGATATGATCGATATATTATTACAATGATGAGTGTTCCATATATAGAGAACATATGGTGACCATCCATGAAAGGATGAGTCCCTTGAATAATCAATAACTTTATTATTATCATTTACTTATTATATATAGTATTTAATAATCAATAATTATATTATTAATTATTAATCTAAGAGAATGTCTTCCCGATGTTGTCCAAACATCAAAATCAAATTGGGTAGGATGATCTCCACTTGCAAACACTAAATAATTATGACATTTCTCATTAATAATATGCTTAGATTGTGCAAAATGATCACCCATCTATTGCACTTCAACAACCACTTGATGCACAATTGTGTATTTCTCATGTCTGAATTTATAGTGGCAAGTGCACAAACTTAAATAACCATTGTTTGTGTGGAAGCGAAGTGCACGAAGGAGGGGAAACTAAAGCACACTACATGCCAATTGCTATTGCATTAACACTGTAACCTTTATTTATCACCTTTGCTAGTGACTAAGGTCTTAATTAGTAAACACACAAATTTAAGGAATAACATCTTAATGTTCCATCTTATGCATAAGGTTAAGAATATTAAGTGCTTACTAAATTTTGTCCACTCATTTCAAATTCTTCATTAAAAGAGTATTAATGTGGTCGATTCCCAATGTAAAAATGCATATCTGTATAACTAAGTTGTTTTTGGCACTATCAATAAAATTATGAAGTTTATTCAATTAGCTTTCGTATGATTCAATCAAAATATCTTGAACGCATCTTTACAAAATGATTTGCAATGCTCCCTTGATTCAACTTCTTTGAATCCACTTTTTTTTAGTACATATGAACAAAGACAATGCATCAAGCTAGGAAGCCTATAACTAGGCTTGGTCCAGAGATCTCCTACAATGTTGAACTTTTGACTTGAAAGAACATTGTTCGACACATTTGTATGATAGTATGTCCAACTGAGCCAACACTTTCCCTTAAAAGGGAAATGCCAGACTAACCATAAACCTTCCATCCCTAGTCAAGGCCAAGTGCCACTTTTGCCAATACCTACACACACATATAGGGCAACGAGTTAGAAAGCCCACGGCTAGGCTTGGTTAAGAGACCTCCCTCAACGTTAAATGTATAACTTGATGGAATATCGTTCCACACCTTTGTGGGATAGTGTGTTCACCTAAGCCTACACATCCCTTAAAAGGGAAGTGCCATACCAACGTTAATACTGCCACCACCAATTAGGGCCAAGTGTCACTTGTGCTAGTACACATGTAGACACACATGACAACAAGCTTTGAAACTTGGAGACTTAATAGAGTACTTTGAAATAGTCACATGTAAGATGGATATGTGACTCTTGGAGAAATATAACACAAACTCAAATGAAATCATTCAAAACGAGATACAACCGTGGTCAAAGATATTGTTCACGAATATGCAATTATTTGAAGTCATTTATTTTTCTAAGGTGATGTTTCAGAGACATCAATCTACATGAAAACTCATTTACAAAACAAATAATAGAATATGGAGGGCAATCAACTAATGCCGTAAATATGAAAGGATGCATAAAAATCAAAAAATATTTGAAGGGTTAATGATATAACATCCATGAACCAAAATTTGTGGATATTTGTGAAGTTACATATGTGATAAGTTTTGATTTTATAATTTTAAAATTTAATTGCAAAATCATGAGCGAAGTCATACTTTTATACCTATTCAGTCGTTATTAGTTAATTGGTTGTTTGATAAATACTTATATCACCTCATGTTTCCTCACTGATCAGCCTCTCAGTGTACACAAATCTTAGCCAAGTAAGTTTTTATAGCTTCTATGATTTGTCATCGACTTTGTAAGCCTTTTCCGTTTAAATGTTCCATTTAATAATTGTCAAATGATAGTCATGTTACCTCTTTATTTGCATTTGATGTCATGTACATGCACTACTAATGTAAACTCTAGTATAAACTCTCTTCCATCCTTGCCACCATAATCTACTATTTAGATTGACATTATCCCTTTTGTTATACTAAACAACACAAACAATTTCAATTTATCTCTCATTCATCTTTTCCATCATAACCAATTAACATTATGTTCTATGAAATGATTTCACTTCAATTTTTTATTATAATAACATCTTTTTCATGATGACCAATTAACATTATGGTATATGAAATAATTTCACTTCAATTTTTTATTACAATAACCTAACATTATAATAAAGCACTAAAAAAACATTACATTATATTAATATTTACAATAACCTAACAAGTATAAAGAAAAAAAAAACATTAGATTATATTAATAGTGTTTTATATTAAAAAAGCATTACATTAAATAATTATTTTATAATTATGCATAAAATGCACAAAACTTTTTAACTCTTCACATTTCTAGTTTCAAATCCACAAAATGCACAAAACTTTTTAACTCTTCACATTTCCATTTATGCATTTATGTCCATTTTAACTCTTCATATTTTCACGCCCATCACTTGGCGTTGGTAACTGTTTAGGGGGCATTCTAGTAAATGTTTTTTGTCACGGGCATGAAGGGTTAATGTAGTTATGCTTATGATTTTAGTAAGTCATATTTTTGTAATGGAAAGTTTCTTTTCATTTTATATGAATAATAGAAACAATTTTTTTTTTTTTTTTGGAAAAGAAAAGTTAAGAAAGTTTGAAGTGAATTGAGGTGGTTATGTTTGTTGAAAAAAAATTTATTTGATTTTAACAATATTTTTTATATTTTCAAGTTCTTAAAATTCTTTTATAAAATATGAAATTTGTGGATTATTAATAAAGTTTAGAAGTTGATGATGCTTTGCAATTTAAATTATGTAGATTATAAATTTATAAATTATTCAAAATTAGTAACATTTTAAAGTTATTCTAACATTAATGATATTTTTAAATCATATATAAATGTTTTAATGTTATTAGCTATTGAATGAAATTGTTCCTCACAAATAATAGTATTTTAATCATTATTTAGCACAATTTGATTCATTATGAGTAGGAACAACATATCCATCAATCCACTTTAATAGTAAGTTATTATGATGTGATTCATTATGACTTTAATAGTAATTTATTAGGATGTGATTCATTATCCATAAGGAACAACATATCAATCAAACTACCATGTAAGTATGAATTAATGGTTTTACCAAACAACTAACTTGTATTGATGAAATGTTTTTGGAACTTACCTTGCCTTGAGATCCCTTGTTGGGAGGATTTACCATCGATAAGGCTCAATATCATTGGAAATTGGACAAGACTCAGCTAATGTGATTTCATCCTCTACCTTAGCAACAAACCCAAATTTAAAGACAAATGTTTTTGTGGGCCTTGTGATCTCCATGACAGTGTCAATGTATGAATGTTTGGATTGTTGGGAAGATAGTGTCGTTGAAGTAGTTGAAGGTGGAGGGTCTTTGGGTTTTTCTTCAGTGACCTTGTTGTTGCGCCTCTAGAATAACAAACCCATATTGTTATTATGAGCTAAGAAATATGTGGACAGGCCAAAATGAAACAGTTGTTTAGATCAAGTACAAATAAGTTTAGATAACATATTATCACAAAAACAAAAAAGTAGCAAAGATCTGAAAATTATGGAACATTCCAAAAAAGAGTCTTTGTTCAAATTACCCTAGCTTAGGTGGATATTGATGGATTCTACTTCATAGGGAACTGTTTGACCATTTTAAAAAATTATTGTATGACTATTCATCTTTGACATAGGTCTTTAGTTGTTGAAAGACAGTTACAATAACTGGTCCATTGTAAACACAATTCAAAATACCTAGCAATTTGACATCTACAAATGTTTATGTCTCTTTTTATGTTTTTGAAAGGATGAACATAATTCATTCTTGCATAAGGGTGAGTGCAAGAACTTGGTGGCCAAAAAAGTGGCAAGGGCATGATTAAGAATGCGCACTTGCAGGAACACGTTCACATTCTTAGGAATGTGCATGCATTCCTATACCTATAGGTTCGGATACGTCTGAACCTCCATGTAGATTGCCATGCAGGTTGAGTGCCAAAACAATGTGCGCGGCCCTAAGACCACGCACACGCTTTTAAGACAACGCACACGGTCTTACTGATCAAATTATATTAAGGGCCTGAGTGTGATTTGTGTCTGTTGTGCAAAAATCACGCTCGCACTTCTCTCATTAGGAAAACATAGTGGAGCTAGAGAAGAGGAAGAAATGGAGGATGGAGCCACCGTGTCCAGGTATATTACATTTTTTTTAATTTTAATCCAATTTGGTCATTCCAATTTAGTATTTTTCTTCCAATAATCTAAATCTAAAAAAATTGTAATTTTGTATTTTAAATAAAAAATGAACCTAATTTACATGCCATGGCTTTTAAATTGCAGCATATGTAATACAATGGAACCCCAAGACAATTTAAACCACTCACAAGAAAACCAAGAAGATCAAAACCCCAACCCACCACCACCACCACACAATGTAAACACTGAAATTGAAGAGGGTTTGTTTATATTACGAATCCTTGAGGAACAATTAAGGGAGACTAGAGAGCCTAGCAGTCTCCTTGGCCACTTCTTTGGACATCATTGTGCAGTCCATTGCAAGTGCCCAAGGGAAATTGACATTTTTTCTTATTATAGGGCACGAATGTATGTGTACTATAGCATTAGTTTGGACAGAAACCAAGTCAAAGAACTAGGCATTTCAAAACAAAAAATATTGTCTATTTTTAGGGATCTTAGAAATGGACAAGAACTACCATTGACTAGGAAACACATCTCCATTGAATGGTGCATCCATCCCCATATTAGTCAAAACTGGATGGATAGGTGGTACAAGGTTTTTGATAAACCTCCATGCAATAACATGGAGATGCCCTTATAATTTCTAAGAAAATTATGTATTGAGTTTATTATGGGTAAGCATGTAAACTACTTTGACATTGGTGACTTCCATGGGGTGGGTCGAGGGTCTGCACAGGACAGAGAGTATGCCAAGTGCAACCCTGAGTTAGGTCCCCATCCCCCCGGGCGAAGGCCCGACCCCCCTACGCAACATCCTTATGTTGCAAAGAAATTGAAACAAGTACAACTAGTCATCTCCTCATTGACTCGTAGCCTAGTGCAACATAGTAGCTTTGTTGCACTATCTTGGCAAGAGGTTCCTTTCAATGACATTGATAGAGGAGTTGGAGCATCATCATGCATAGGAGAGTACAGTGAGGAGGGGGCACATGGACATAGAAATCGTCCATGTGAAACTCATAGATGCTCGAGCTATGGGAAGACATGCTATGGGCCTATAGAGCCCAGTGGACAACATAGCTTCATGGAGGAAGTTAGTATCTTAACCCTCTCTATGTTCTTCATCATTATATATTGTTTTGTACTTTGTGTATTTATATAGATATTTGATTGTGTGTTGTTTTGTAGTTGTTATGTCCCAACAACAAACCCTCTACGACTATGGATTTATCAGTGCCTAGCCCCACCACTGATGCAACTGTAGAGGAAGCATGTTCATTGGGTGCACCGTTCACATAGGTATGTATCACATTTGATAGATTCATCATAGTCATTTCTTTATTTTATGACATCCTCAAATTTTTTATATGTTCTCTTGTTTCTACAGGGCAACATCCTCATGATTGATAGTTTCATATGTGGTGAGTTGTCTTAGGTTAAATTACAAAGTATCAATTTGTATGTCTATTAATTCATTGATGAAAAAAATTATAACATTGTTTATTCTTTGTGCAGTCTCTATAGCGTTGAAGCATGCCCAGGCCTAGAACCTCTCGAGGTGCATCCTTGAGCAAGAGAAGAAAGATATATTTCCAGGATTCTCCTAAGGGTAGTGAGGGTGGCAGTGGTCAATGATTGACCAACTATTTCCATTTTGTAGCTAGGCCACAATATAGATGTTTTTTAATGTTAGGGCAATTGTTGTCGCTTTGTATACTGGGCACGAGTTACCATTTTGTAAAAAATGTACAATTTATATTATGTTGAGTATATATATATATACATTTCATGGCAGGTTTTTTATGATTCTCATTGTTTCTACATTTGATGTTGATGAATATATGAATTTCAAAGTGTTTGAATTCCAAAGTGTATGAATTTTATGTGTATTAATCCCTTGAATTTTATCTCGATCTACATGTAGGATATCTAGAGCCTCCAGGAACAACTCATCCCTACCACTCCCCTGAAGGTGAAGGATAAAAGCAAGCGAGAAGCAGCAAGGAATATGGAGGAGATGGAGGGACAAGTTCGTGCTGTTAGAATATGAATGAATGTGCTCGTTTTACCATTGACAATATCACTATTGTCAACCAACCATAGGCCGAAGCCACCCTCTGATCACCTTGACCTTGACAGAGAGAAGAATCTTGGTAGAAATTCAATAGCCAAGCAAGGCTAATGCACCAAGCAAGAAGTAACCAAAGTTGATAAGAGAGTCCCACCCAAAACTGGCGCAACACCTTCCCCAGGACTTGCGCACAAGACTGCTAGACTGCAGTGCGTAGAACTGGCTTTCTGCAATTCTGAGAAGTATGTCAAATGAGAGACTGGCACCCTGTATTTATAGTATTCCTGGCAGACTTGCCTGGGCCGACTTCTCTCTTTGGGTACTAATTAATTCATATTAATTATCTCTCTTCAGTCGACATCTCATCTAGGGTTACTTTCATTTCTTTGCTTTCTTTCGAAACATTCTAATCTCGTCAAAGGTCACAATAAAGGTTCATACCTCCCGAAGCTACCATAATATCAACACTCCCTCCTAGCTAGGGAGGTATAAATGATAATGGTCTTGAGAACAAACAGACCATTCAACTGGTAGTATCACGAGCACCGTCATTATTATCCAACTGGATAATATCCATGACAATTGGTACAATATCAATTGATAGAAAACAACTGTGTCTATCCATGGTAGTACGCAACTACTCAAACTGTGACACATAGTCACAAACAGTGGACCATATCCACCACAGTAGCATATCTCTATTGTCTAGAGACAAGCAGTCTCCATAACAATCATCTGATATCAACCTGCACAGAAAATATTGTTAAAATAAACTGAATCATATGGGCCAATCTTTCACTCACATATGTGAGATCTGAAAGAATATATTCCCTCAGAGTAGAAAATCAACGATGGGCTATTTGGCTTATTCTTCTCAAACAAGGAAGAATGATTGTTCTGATTTCTGAGCCTGGACCATTCCTCACCCTGGGCCATTTCTCTGACAGTAAACAAAGTGTAACCTGGATAGAATGAATCTTCCCCGAGGAATGCATGTCCATGAGTGTTGAGCCTAGACCATTCCCCACCCTGGGCCATTCCTCTAGCACTAAACAAAGTGCAACCTGGAGAGAATGAATCCACCCTGAGGAATGAGTGTTCAGAACATTTCCCTTGTTAACCACAAGAGGAAAAGATTGTCTTGTACCAACCTCCAAAATGGACCATTCCTCATGTTAACCGCAATGAGAAATTGTTGTCTGGCGAGGCGGGCCAGTCTTCTCGAGTAACCCTCAAGAAGAGAGAATACCCTAGACCACTCCCCATGTTAACCACAATGGGAAGTCGATGTCTATGGTACATAAGCAATCTGGACCATTTTCCGAACTGGAAAATGTTTGTCCGTCAGAAATCTCAATCCACTTTCCGAACAGGAAAGAATTTTCCCAAGCTGGACTATTTTTCAATATTGAAAATGAATGTCCTCAATAATATGTCAGTGCTCCCTCCCAACCTGGAGAGTCATTTATTCCCTTTCAACTAAGGGAGTTATTTCCACGATCCCCATCTTCTCTCGGAAATATGCAAACTTTATTCTGGATAGAGGCTTTGTCAGGATGTCCGATGTTTGCTCATCTGTGGGGATATACCGGAGCTTTACCTCTCCTTTCTGGACTTTATCTCAAATAAAGTAGTATTTGATCTCAATATGTTTCAACCTTTCATGAAACACGGGATGTTCTGATAATCTTATACAACTCTGATTATCACAATGTATTATGGTCGAATCTGGAATCTGATCAAATAAATCGGAGATTAACTTCCTTAGCCATATTGCTTTTGTGCATGCTTCACATGTTGTGATATATTCTGCTTCTGTTATGCTGAGTGCGATGGAATTTTGTTTCCTACATGTCAGGATAACACTTTTCCATCTACGAAAGTTATTCTGTTTCCTTTGTCTTCTAGGCAAGATATCGATACAAGATTCTTTTCTAAACCAAGTACATATACAACATTACTTAAATGAACATTGTTACATGTTTTCAACTTGACAGAGGCTTGTCCAAATCCTTCGACTGGGTAAGTGCTTTTGTCTCCAAGCTCTACCTTGCACGATGTCTTCTTCTCATTTAGATTTGAGAGTCTGGCTTGATCTCCCATCATGTGCCTAGAAGCTCCACTATCGATTATACACATGTCATCTTCAATCGTTCCAGTGAGTGTTGAGTAGTGTAGAAGATTTATCTTTTCACTCATGTCTTTGGTTGACTAGTAGTTGGTTATGCCTTGATCCAAAACTTCAACTCTAACATTTATGTCTTTTGAGAGAATCAAAAGATGCGTTGAACTAGGGCGCATTTGAATATCTTCTCCTTGAGCGAGATGCTCCATCACAAGGTGTGTTGAACTAGGGCGCATTTGAATATCTTCTCCTTAAGCGAGATGCTCCATCATAAGGTGTCGGATCTGGGATTTAGGGTTTCTGCAACTGCTCCTGCTAGTAACCCTAGCAACAGTGTTTTGGAAGCTGCTCTTGCTAGTAACCCTAGCGTAAGTTCCTCAGTGAGCTCAATATCCTAATGGCTATGCTTCCTTCCAGTGGTTAGACTGAATGAAGGAGGCGTGGGCCCATAACCTATTAGAATATGAATGAATGTGTTTGTTTTATCATTGATAATATCACTATTGTCACCCCACCATAGGCCGAAGCCACCCTTCGAGCACCTTGACCTTGACAGAGAGAAGAATCCTGGTAGCAATTCAATAGCCAAGCAAGGCTAATGCACCAAGCAAGAAGTAACCAAAGCTGATCAGAGAGTCCCACCCAAAACTGGCGCAACACCTTCCCCAAGACTTGTGCACAAGACTGCTAGATTGCAGTGCACAAAACTGGCTTTCTACAATTCTGAGAAGTATGTCAAATGAGAGACTGGTGCCCTGTATTTATAGTATTCCTGGCAGACTTGCCTGGGCTGACTTCTCTCTCTGGGTACTAATTAATTCATATTAATTATCTCTCTCATCTAGGGTTACTTTCATTTCTTTGCTTTCTTCCAGAACATTCTAATCTCGTCAAAGGTCACAATAGAGGTTCATACCTCCCGAAGGTACCATAATATCAACACGTGCAATTGCCGACTTATTCGATAACGCAACACATCTATGGACAAAGTTGGACGAGGATCAACATGTCCAACAGTGGGACCATGAAGAGGAGAAGATAAGCACAGCTATCCAGGACCTCAAGTAGAGGCAGAAGATGATGCCAATCATTGAGCGTGTCAAAGGAGTACATGATATGAAAAAGTTGCAAGCAGAATTCATAGCCACGCAGATGCAGAAGAAGGAATAAAACCTCTCCAAGAGCGGGCAACAGAGGTCATTGCGCATGAAGAAGAGGCAAAGAAGAACATGGCACACACTCAGGCAGAGTGCGCAGAGATGATCATCGATGAGATTGCAGTGCAAGTATTGGACGCACTTAGAGAGAAGACTGTGTAGGCTCAAACACAAGTAAAGGAACTCACAGATAAGTTCTAGGCTCTCGCATGAGCTATCGAAGAAGCACACAAAGTTCAAAACTCCCACTACATTTTAAATGTATGGTCTACTACAAACCATTGCATACATAAAAATTCCAATAACACTAGCATGGAAAACAAAAGACATGTCCTCTTCCTCTTCCTATGTCTTGGGACACCAATTTATAGATAAACTTACAGCGAAAGAAACAACGACCTTTACCGATTTACATTCTTACATGTTAAACCTATGCAATATTGTCTCAACATGTTTCCCTTGATTCAAATAGAGTTTCCTATTTTCTCAATCTGTTTTAATTTCCATGACTAAAATAAAATTTGCATCACCAAGATCTTTCATATGAAATTTAGAAGAAAGATGGGTTTTTTCCTCCTTTGTGATTTCCCAATTGTTTCCAATCAAAAACATATCATCAACATAGAAGACCACATAAATAAAATTATCTCCAACTAATTTGAAACACATGCAATGATCATCTTTTCTCGTTGTCAAACCAAGTCCCAAAATATAAGTATCAAACTTTTGATCTCATATCCCTAGAGATTTATTTAACACATATAAAGACCTTTTCATCTTGCAAACCATGTCTTTCTTACCCTTCACTGCAAAACCTCATGGTTGTTTCATGTAGATTTTTTCTTTAAGATCCCCATGTAGGATTCTTGTCTTTAAGTCCATCTATTATACTTCAAGTTCAAAAGAAACAACAATAAACAAAAGAAATCTAATAGAAATCAATTTAGCAATAAGAGAACAAATGTCATCAAAATCAATTCCCTCTACCTGGGAATATCCTTTTGCTACTAGGTGAGCTTTATACTTCTCCACTTTACCTTCTACATTCATTTTTTTCTTAAACACCCATTTTCTACCAATGAGATTTCTTCGAGCTGGAAACTCAATCATATCCCAAGCCTCATTTTTATCCAAGGATTCCATTTCCTCAACCATGGCCTTATTCCACAGTTTACCATCTTTTGAATACACTCCCTCCCTAATATTTCTCGAATCATCATTAGTAATAGACAAAGAAAAATTAGAACAAAAACTAGGTGGAAAATACCTTTCTAGTCGTCTTCTTTCCGAATCCAATCTCTTAATTACTAGACTATGAGGTTATTCTTCTTCTCACTCTTTTTGTTCTATTGAATCAAATTCTTCACCCTCCAAATCCAACTCTATTGTATCTAGTTCTTTTTATTTTGTTGGGACTTCTTTTTTAGGAGCATCTTTAACCTGATCTCTAAATACAACATCCCAACTATAAACAACCTTCTTAGTTTATGGATTCCAAAGTTTATAGCCTTTTATACCATATTTATAAGCAATAGAGATGCAATTTTCATATTTATTATCCATATTACTCATTTTCTTCCTTTCGAACATGTACATAAGCATCACAACCAAATACTTAGAGATGTTCAAGAGAGTGTTTCTTAATAGTAATTGTCTCATGTGGATTTTTTTCCACCAACACCGATGAGAGTGATCTATTCACTAGGTAACATGTGGTATTAACCACCTCTACCCAGAATTCTTATCCTAACCTAGCACCATTGAGCATGCTCCTTGATTTTTCCATCAACCTCTTATTCATCCTTTATGCAACCCCATTTTGTTGAGGTGTGTATGGAGTATTCTTCTACCTTACTATACTGCACTTCTTACATAATTCTACAAATTCATTCATGAAGAAATATCCGTCATTATCCTTCCTAAACACCTTTATTTTCTCCTCTATTTGATTTTCCACAAGAGCCTTAAAGTTTTCAAATTTTCTTTTGTGTGTCCTAGCCTTTGTATGTTAGTTGGTCACCTATGGTATATATATTTATAATGTGTATCAATGTGTCTCTCTTGTTAGATGTTATGTTTAAGTGCATGAGTGTGTCACTTATTTCTCTTATATGACATTATTTTGTTTCACACAATGCTAATATTTTGAAAAACTAATACGTCTATTGAAATATAGAAACTACCTCAATTTCAACATTATTAATGTGAGATCCTATTGGTATGAGTCCACTCCCAAAAATCCTAAAATGAGCTCCCACTTTTATTGTTAAAAAATTAATTTAATGAAAATAAAATATAAATTATAATGTAAAAAACAAGATTAACTCACTAAAAGTTAAACAGAATCCAAAATTCATTAACCCATGGTAGCATTTAATAAATAATTATAATGTTTTTTTAATATAAATCTCATAACTACTCTACCACTTACCAATTGTAGTAGTATAATTGGAAATTCACTATACTATAAACTAATAGGTTACATGTTCAAATATGTAATTAAAACAAGAAACCAATTTTGATGGATGAGGAACCGCAATAAGGTGTAAACTAGACAAAATGGGATGTACATTGTCTTTTTAACCATTTTGCATCCTTTTGGTATCTTTTTTGTTTGTTTGTTATTTTACGTTATTTTGTGTTATCTTTGCAACATAAAATAGGGTGCAAATTGACGCAATAGACATGAAAATAAAAAACCATAATGCATGATTGATATAAAAAATTATGGAAAATGATGCACAATCAATTTAAAGAAATACAAGATGAGGATATATGTTTTGTACGAAAAGTGACACCACATATATCATCTTTTTTTCATCTTAAAAAACCATGAAAAACAATTGTGGATGCAAAAAATGACACCTTTATGGTAATGCTCTTGCTCAAATTAGAACCTCCTTTTTTTAGGTAATGGGATGAAACTAGGCTTCTATGGATTCATAAAGTTACTGAATTTTTCCATAGGACATGGATACTTATTAGAAACTTACACTTTGTTCTACTTTAATGTAAAAGAGATTGAACGAAACCTTTTCATTCAAGTGGATAAACATTGAGTACTATATGAAGGATCCTTAGGACTCAACAATCAACTTATGGACTTTGGAGTATGACTCCCTCCTTTCCTTTCGACTCCCGAACTTCGAACCAACGGTCCTGAAGACCTGATGACCTCGTGACTTTGGGCTTCGTAGGTTTTCACGCTTCTTCTTACCAATCTTCCGAGGTCCGAAACCCCGAGCTTTCGTAACTTTGGGACTTCATGAGTCTGCTCTCTTGTACTCTTATAGAAGGTTAAGTCTCAAGCTCTTAAGTCCTTTCGCTCAGAACTAACAGTTAGGACCTGTTCTCCCCTTGCTCGCTCTTCTAGGTGTTGGCCACCCCATGGTCTGTTCTCATGCTGAGCTTGGAAGCTCCCCATCCAGGGGTCGGTCCTTGATGTTGGACATGTTTCTGCAAGCGATAATTGTTGGATGGGAGGAATTTGAGGTGGGGGAGCACGAAAAGTCTTCTTCCTCCATATTGACTCCAGTATTAGCTAGCAAATCAACCACTTTATTTGTCGATATTCGGACATGAGAAGGAAGCATAACCCAGTGAGGCTGGAGGATGGATTTGATTATGAAAAGCCCATTCATAAGTCTCCATCTTGGAGAGATTTTCTCTGGGTCTACCCCATTGAGGAGATTTAAGACTATTTGCAAATCACTTTCTACAATGATGGGGAAGAGAGCTTGAACTTTGGCCACTTGAAGGCCACAGAGAAGTCCCCATATTTCTGTCGCATTGTTGGTGTTGTGCCCAAGAATTCCAGCGATGATGTGGAGGATATCCCCTTTGTTGTTGTGGATGACTGCTCTGTATCCTGCAGGTCCTGGATTCCCTTTGGAGGCCCCATCAAAATTTAATTTGTGGTTACTGTGTGCGGAGCCTCCCATTGAGTGGGGCTTGGCTTACGACTGACGAGAGTGTAGGAGCTGGTGGGGGGGGGAGGGGAATGGAGATTGAGATGCCAGGAATTAAGGACACGATGCTCATTCAGTGGGCAGTTTAAGTCCTGTTCCATCCAAGGATACAACTGATCCATTCCAGGCTGATTCCAGGCTGATCCTTCTTCATTCTTTCTCTAAGAAACATTGTTTGCTTTTTGCATTGAGGTCCCTTATATTCCAAGATAGCATCTTCATGAGGACGGTGAGGGTTGGAGGGGAGGGAAATTGTCTAAGATCAAATGTATCTGACCTGAGTTGACAAGAAAATTACCGACATCTTGAATGAGTTGATGTTTTGGTTTTCTACCTCTCTTTTTCTCATCTTTTGTGGGCTTGTGTTGGTCTTTCGAGGTGCCTTTTTGTATTCCCATATTTGTACTAGCTTGAGTTGATCCTCCTGTTGAAGAGTTGAGAAAGAATTTGTGTACTTTGCGCAACTGATCTGTTGGTATGGTGTATGGCTGTTGTTTGTGGTAGGCTTGCTCCAGGTGCATCATATCAATACCTGCTAGCTCCTAGTCTTCCAGGTCTGTGTTTGGGTCTCCCATTTTCGGTTCGAGGGTAGCAGGAAGGGAGGCCTTTGAGGGTGGTGGTTGAGAAGGGAGTGGGGCAGGGGGATCAAGAATGGCTGGGTTTTGGCCGATAGCAGAAGTTGTCAGAGCGTCGACTGAAGAGGAGGGGATATCTGACGGGGTTTGAAGGGCTTCGAAGGAGTTCTTGGTGTGGGGTCCTAGGGGGGTCCTTTTTTAGCTTGATACCTGCGTCGACCTGTGACTTGGGTGAAACCATTCTTGGATTTGTCAGGGTCTTCCTGAGAGGGTTTAGAGGGGTTATTTTGAGGGCATTCGCGGAAGAGATGACCATGCTCATGGCATTTTCGGCATTGAAAAATAATGTGCTCATAGTCTAGCGTTTGGGACCATTTGTCATCTTGGTAATCTAGGGTAATGGTTTCAAGGAGAGGTTTGGAGATGTTCAAATAGAGGCAATTGCGGGCATAAGCAGTGTACCTTCGTTGTCGGGTCGCCTCCAAGGCTTTGACGTAGATGCCAATGGTGTTGCAAATTCCTGCAAGAATCTCTTCCAGCCAAAATTCTTGTGGGAGCAAGTTTAGTCTCATCCATGCCGGGGCATGGGTGAAGTCTTACTTTTATGGGCTAAATCGTTTCGTCCAAAAGTAGAGGAAAAGGCCTGCCGAGTTGTAAAAGTACGGTCCTCCTTCAAAGATTTGGTTTCTGTCCTCTAGTTTGTGCAATATGATTGTAAAGAAGCCCTTTGATCCAAGTTGGAGGTCATAGTGGCCCTTGGGCTTCCACCAATGTTGTATCCATTTGGCGAGATCTTTTTTCGAGGGCCATAGCCCCAGGAATTTCCCTATCAAGGCAAAGTCCCTCATGTATTGTTTCTGAACTTCGATTCTTGGAGAGATGATGATATATTTTGGAGTGATCGGGGCTTGCGAGATGCATTTGCCTGGTTCAAAAGTACGAGTATTTTTCGGGTGGTTGGATTATGGGTTGATTTCCATAGGCTCCTCCTTCGACATTTCTTCCTCCCAAATGATCTTTTGCATGCCATCCGGAAGTTCGAAGGTCAATCGTTTGGAATGGTTGGAGTTGTGCTCCTTGACAGTGACAAAACTGTAGGAGGGGGCCGAAGGCCCCCCTCCCTTGACCTCCATGGCCGCAACAACAAGAGAAAGGTCGACGCGCATTAGGTTGGAAGCTGAAACCCTAGTCGGAGCAGATGATGTGTTGACTCTCAATATGAACTTGGTATATTTAATAGACCTCCAAAACTATAAAATTTCATGAAATTGTTTTTTTTTAAATGTATTTTAAATCAATCTTAAAATATTAATTAACATGAAAATTTTACTATTAATTTTATTTTGTATACCCTATAAACAATCACATATTTTCTAGCAGTGCCTTCCACTAAGTTTGATCCATTTTTAACTATCTTATTTGCATCTTTGTTGAATTTCCTCTTTACATTCCATATTTAGGAGTATGAAAATTTGAATGATGTTCATATGCTTTGTATCCCAAGCATGTATCTTGAAGTTATAATATGGTTTATATTGTCTCTCTACCACCATCTATGGTGGTGTTCCATGAAGGTTTTTGCTTTCACAATTTTTATTTACATTGAATCTTTCACCTTTTGAAAGTGATTTTTCATTTATATGTGTCTTTCAATGTTATAACTATTTATTTTCATTCACCTTATTAATTTTAATAATGAAATTAAAAAAAAAAATAACTAAGAAAAAAATATATTGAAAATTATAATAAGGTTATTGAGTACTTCATTGTGATTTTTGTAATGATTGAATTCATGAATAAATAACTCTAAAATTTTCAAGATTTTGATATTAGTTAATATAACTTCATGGTCAAGAAAATCTTAAATCATTGTTATAAAAAAGATCATTTTCAAGTGTTGTCATGTTAATTGTGTTTAAGTATCAATATGAGTGAAAAAATTAGAGATTATCCATTTTGACATTCATTTTTTCAAACATGCATAATAAAATGAGAGAAGATTGCTTAATTTAAAAATTATTTCTCTTATGATTAATATAAAAGTTTGAGTGTATTATTAAAAAAAGGCATCATACCTATGTTTGTAGAATAAGAGAAAGTTAAACTTTGAAAATGATACTTCTATTCTAATCATTAATTAATTTTTTCAAAATACTTATAAAATTCCAAACTATAAAAAATGCAAAATGATAATATTGTCAATTCAAAATATATTATATAGTATGATTTTCTAAAGAATGCTCTTCTACTTTGTCTGAAATGGCTTCCCCTCCAATTGAAATGGAGATCGACTCAATTACTTCACATTTTATTAACCATGTACACGAATTATTCAAATGAACTTCTAATAACCTATAACCAAATATTCACTCTCACCCATTTTAGTGATTCATATACCTACTCCTTTGTCTCCTTAACTTTGGCATACAATTATTTAACAAATCAACAACTTCACCAATATGCATATATGTAGAACTTTGGTCCACTCAAGAGTCTCAACTAGTTCTTGGTTAAGAATTATTATGTTGGTACCTTTTTTCTCCATTATCTCCTCTAATACTATAGTTTTTCTTTGGCATTCAAGAAAATATCATCGGAGTTCATGGACCTCTATCAATATCATCATATAATAGTTATAGAATGTCATGGGATTTTTTTGTTAAATATGAGATGGCAAGTTCTTGATAACTAGCCATAAAATAAATAACATGTCATATAAACATATAACATTAAGTAGAAATATAGTTTTAAGACATGCAACCAAATTACAAAGATCATAATTACAAGTAAAATAAAATGTATACAACAATACATGCAACATTGTTAAATCTAATCTGAAAAAAAGATATTATCACATCAAGTCAAGTCAAAGATTTCTATCTCAAAAACCGCTTCTAAAACAAGTGTTGCATGGCAGCGTAGTCCCTGCCAGGTTGGAATGGGAATAAATGCAACCGAGTATAGACATGTGGGTAGCAAGTTGAAATACATGTGGTTTGCATGCAGAACAAAAGGTTCTTGGACACAAAAAAATTCACCATTCCCGAATTAGTTTTCTTTACATATGTTTTACATACGTTTGTGGAGAGAAACACAAAAAAAAGTAGTAACATCTGTTACATAGGTTCGTGGAAAAAAACAGAAAGAAATTAGCATCCCTGAATTAGTTATCTTTAAAACAAGAGCTCTTGGACAAAAAAAAATGAAATTTATCAAATTATAGGTTCCTGGACAACATAAATTATACATACGAAATATGTAATTTTGTAAAGTAGATATTTAGTTTTATACATACGAAATGTGTACTTTTATAAAGTATGGGGATGAGATTTTATAGAGCATACACAGAGCCCTCATTCCATACTTAGCTAGTTTTTGGATCGTGGGTTCTCGAGCTGGCGGGCTCAAAATTGGGCCTTTGTTGTTCTGTTCCCTACAAATAGCACCAAGAGTTTCGCGATATACAAATTGACAAGCGGACTATAGAATTTTATCACAAATTAATAATGTCTGTTACATATCTCTGGAAATTACATCAACATTTAAAAGCATACAATAGAATAGTAATAATGTCTATTACATAGGTTTGTGGAGAAAAACACAAAAAAATAACATTCTCGAATTAGTTTGCTTTAAAACAAAGGCTTTTCTTGGACACAAAAAATTTAGCATTCCTGAATTAGTTTGTTTTACATACGTTTTACATACTTTTGTCGAGAGAAACAAAAAAAAATAGCAGTAACGTCTGTTACATAGGTTCGTGGAAAAAAACACAAAGAAATTAGCATTCCCGAATTAGTTATCTTTAAAACAAGGGCTTCTGGACACAAAAGAAATTGAAATTTATCAAATTTAATAAAGTAGATATTTAGTTTTATACATAGGAAATATGTACTTTTACAAAGTATGGGGATTAGATTTTATAGAGCATGCACGGAGCCCTCTTTCCATACTTAGCCAGTTTTTGGATCGCAGGTTCTTGGGCTGGCGGGCACAAAATTGGGCCTCTGTTGTTTCGTGCCCTACAAATAGCACCAAGAGTTTCATGATATACAAATTGACAAGCGGACTATGGAAATTTATCAAAATTAATAATGTCTGTTAGATATCTCTAGAAATTACATCAACATTGAAAAGAAAACAATAGAACATGGACGAAGCCCTCATTCCATACTTAGCCAATTTTTGGATCGCGGGTTCTTGGGCTGGCAGGCTCAAAATTGGGCCTCTGTTGTTTCGTGTCCTACAAATAGCACCGAGAGTTCCGCGATATACAAATTGACAAGCGGATTTGCGGACTATAGAAATTTATGAAAAATGAATAATGTCTGTGAGATATCTCTGGAAATTACATCAACATTGAAAAGCAAACAATAGAATAGTAATAACGTCTGTTGCATAGTACCATTCTTGAATTAGCTTGCTTTAAAACAAAGACTTATGGACACAAGAAAAATCGAAATTTATCGAAGTATAGGTTCCTGGAGACCCAAAAACTTAGAATACAATAGAATAGTGACAACGTCGTGCAAGACAAAAAATTTAGCATACAATAGGAGACAAAAAATGTAGCAATCTCGAATTAGTTTTCTTTGGAACAAGCAACAAAGGTTGCTGGACACCCAAAATTTAGTATACAATAAAGGCATTCCTGAATCAATTTTCTTTGAAATTTATCAAAAAATAATAATGTGTGTTACATCTTTCTGGAAATTTAAATGTGTTTGTCATATGGACTGGGATTAGGGCTCCCGCGAACCATAAAAAGAAATAAGTACAAGAATTATGAATGTCGAAAGAAGAAGTGCASGACGGTAGAGAGGAAGACCTGAAAAGAAGAAATTGGAAGTTATGAGTTTTTGGTTACAGTTTTCTATTTAAAGAGGTCATAACTRGATTGATAAAGAAAACAAGATGACATTATAGACTTAAACTGGATTGATAAAGAAAACAAGATGCCAGTATAGACTTACTATGAAGYCGATGTGTTTTTGTTGCTGTCGTCGATGGTCAGTGGAGTCATGTCGATCGGTCGTTGCCCTTCCTGGACGAGGTTGTCCATTCTCTGTTGGAACCATTCTTCGATGTAGCTTTTCATGGGGGCCATGTTGATTTCATCCCGGATTTCTATGTTGTAAAGGTTGTCTTCTAATTTCCTTAGATCCATTGAAATACTATGCAAACTCTGTTCAATTTCTTCATTGTGTGCCGCATAGTCCAGTACCTAGTGCTCATGCTCATCTAGATGATGTTCAACTATGTCATAAAACTTTTCGAAAGACACCCCTTTAAAATATCAACTTGTTCATGGAAGACTTCTTTGGTCATTGACAAGGATTTGAGAACTAAGTTTGGGTTTTGAAGCTCGTTGGTACTTCTGGCTAAGTCTATTTGGATCAGGCTTGTGAATAAATCTTCCTTTTTTTATATGTCTTGTTTACATGATTTGACAATGAGCTCCATGTTGTTAACTTTCTTTTGCCAACATGCTTTTACTTTTTTGGTCCACTTTGGGGAGGGGAGTTTCTCTTGTCTTCTTTTCAGTTCCGATGTGTTGACGACATAGTTGGCAAAATGGGTCAGCACCTCTTCACAGAAACGTTGATCATTTTTTAAATTCGCCTCCAAATGTTCCAGGAAATCAATTGCCTTATTTCCGAAGAAAACTAAATTTTGCGATGTTTCCCAGGCTACAGTAACTAGTTGTATTATTTTGTTGATGTTATTCTCTATAAGGTCTTTAGAGCATGCAAGGAGGGTAGAGGATACTTTCATCTTCGCTGCAGTGGTAGCAGACATGATTTTCGCTAAAAGACTGGCAAATTCTGGAGTTGCAATGAAAGCCTGCTCAAATTCCTTGAGGCGGTCTTTCACTTTGTCATTTTCTATCTCAATTCCTCCAATGGAATCCTTTAGAATTTCACCGGTTACTTGGTGAAATGAGGAGATTTGGGAGGGACACATTTTCCTAAAGTTAATCTCTGTGCGAGATTTGTCTTTCTTGTTTGTTACATCTCTCTTTTCAATGACCATACTTTTAGATTAGATGTCAAAAATAATGCTATGGAATATGAAGGATTCATCTTCGTCAAAAATTTTGGTCTCAGATATTTCCATTGTGAACGACCCAATTTTCTGCATGTGCTCAGTTTCAATTTCAAGTTGCACCTGTTCACTTTCAATTTCGGGTTCCTCCACCTGCCCTGCATTGTTTTTTCTCTTCTTCGTCAGTGGAATTTTGTGAGAACTATCAATTTTTATGTGAAGAGGGTTCTTATCTCCTCCTCCGTTCGAATATTTTTGGGTTGCTTTCTTATCGGCGTGGACCGTGGAAGCGATGCTCTGTGATGTCGTGCTCTTGGGAGTGTTGGCGGGGGACTGGGTACTCTTCTCACTGGACACTTTTCCCTGTTGTCTGTACAATTCAGTCGCGCTTTGCAATGTCTCTGTGTCGCAATCGGCACAAGCAAGATTGTTGTCGTCATTGTCCCTGTCTTCGGTTAGGTGTCTACGGATAAAATAGTTGTTGAAGCCAACTGCCAGTAAATGTTCTCGGAAAATTCCATTAGGTTGGAACCCTTTTAGCCTTTGAACATACATTAGGTTCAATTTCTTGAAATGGCCGACAAAGTCGTCAATCTTGTTGACGTTTTTGCACACGAAGTCTCCGACTTTCCAGGGCAGAGGAATGAACTGTTTTTTTTTCTTGTCATGGAAAAAATGCAACCAGTGGTTGTATTGCCTTGCTATTTTTGCAACAAACATCTTGTCCATGATGTGGCATGGAAGGAAAACAAGATTTTCCTTAAAGCCAAATACCATCGGGACACTGTGATTTTCCTTTTGTTCAAGTGTGCCCTTCCTTTTCAAAAACTTGGTTTCCTCGCCAGACATCCACAAAGCATCCTTGCCTAACAATAAATATTTGAAAACTGAGACAAAGCCACTAAAAACTTCATAAAAACAATGGGAGGCCTTGTGCCTCCACAGGGACTCATACCATAATGTTACTAGGTCAAATCCATAGTTTATTTTATTGGAAAGAGAAAGTTTTGGAAATGGACAACAATGCACTATTGCGAAAATTAAGTAGGATGACATATCAAATTTATTCGATTCTTTGAATCATGGCAACTGGGAACAGATCTCAATGTAAATTAGCTTCCCCCAATCGAAAATGTATTGTTCCTTGACTATGAAATACAAAATATAAATAATTATATGGGAAATGCTTGTCGCGGATGCCTGTCCCGTTATTCTTGTAAACAACCAAGCAATTTTCCGGAATAGATTTCTAAAGGAACTTACCTGCAACCTTGTGATATCTTCAGGAACTGTTGTCGGGTCTTCGAGGAAGTTGGATAAGATGTCCAAACCATTATCATGTTTTTCTAGAAACTGCTTGTAGTCTTGTCCTCTAAACATCAATGTTGGCTCGGGCAATTTTAACATCTCGCGGAAGACCTGAGGTGACAAAGAAACAAGAGAATGGTCACGCAGTGGAATAATTCTTTGGCCTGGAATATATTTTTTGGCGCACCAAGAGACCACCTCCTTACAATAAAAAATGTCAGGGACACATCCTGAACGAGCGATTCCATAAGTCCAAATCACTTCGTTCTGGGCAGAATGGGATGAATAGTAAAAGTATGCTCTGGATCACTGGAAGTTCTGGTCCTAATATCCGAAGATATTTACTGTATCTCCACAAAAATGTTGTCGACCTGCTGCCATAAGTCTACAAGAACATTTGTTTTCTCCAAACAATGAATGAAATGAAAATTTGGAAGGCATAATATAACCCTGCACAAATCTTGGTCCAATGTGTGTGAATGGGAGATGTCCTCGAGACTTTTGTTCATTAATGACAATTTGGGTGGTTGTTGCATGATGTGTTGTTAACATTAAACACTAGTAATTGCATACATAAAAATGCGAACATGGCAGATACAAAAATGAGGGACTACTCATTGTAGATTTCTTGAGCGAGGCAACACGACGACGCGTGTTCGAGATGAAAAATCGGAAGGGACAAAATAAATCTCCGCACATCTTGGTTTAATGCGTAATAATGGGAGATCTCCTCGAGCGTTCACTCATTAATGACAATGTTGATGGTTCCTCCATGGTCAGTTGTTAGCATGAAAGGTTTCTAATTGCATAGTAAGAAAGTAGGGAGGTCACGGGTACGGGAAAAAGAAGCTTCAAAATAGGGTTACAATGTACAATCATTGGAGGTGAGGGTGCGAGGGTCAAATTGTATGTCTGGAAACTTTTTGAGTGAAATATGTGTAACAACGAAGAGGGTATGGTAGGACAGTCCAGAGGGCAATTTGTATATCACTAGTAAGATCATAACTAATGTATATCAGGAAGGACAGGAAGTCAATGGGGATGGAAGGCAACGAGAGATACTTTCAAACATTTGTGAGTCATGGTAGAGTGAATCTTGAGAGTTTGAGGAGTCCACGGTGTAATTGTAGATAACAAAAGTTTTGAGTGCACGATGTATAGCACAGAACAAGAAGCAACAGAGTTCGAAAGCGCCAACCCGACAACCGCGGCCATAAAATTGGCTAAGTATGGAAAGGAACAACGGTCGGTCAGATTTGTCATCTGAGGATATAGATGGAGATGAATATATGTCAGCCCGCCAAGGCTAGAACCCGCAATGCGTCAACCCAAAACAGTGACTAAGAATTGGAGATTTCGTGAACCCGTCAACAGGAGGATCCAAAAGAAGCTGATAAGGTCTCCCTAGAAGACGTGAGGCCCCGATGGTCAAATTGTATCGTTCAAAACATTTGAATGCATAATCTCTAACACAGATGAGGGGATGATGTCGAAACCCAATAGTTAATTTGTATATTGTTGACGGCTGGATGCGAACTGTTTCGTATCAGTGTGTGCAGTTGTCACTAGTAAGAGCATAACTAATGTATATTAGGAAGGACAAGAAGTTAGTGGGGATGAAAGGCAACAACAAATACTTTGAAACATTTGTGAACCGTGGTAGAGTAAA